>PVHY01006692.1:0-72618 GCA_004024945.1 Uropsilus gracilis
GGGCCTCGTACCAGCCGTCGGGGGTTCGAAGGACTCGCGCAGCTTTAAGGCAGTGGCACTGGAAGTGAAATTTATCTGGAGGGCTAGGAGGACTCTGGGTGCTGCGGCTTTTGAAAATTGCTCCCTAAATCGAGTCGCCTTGTGCGTGCTCGTACGTGTCACGTGCGCCAGGGAAACGGGCTCCGCGCATCGCGGGGTGATTCTGCTGACAGGGGTCGCGTTTCCGCGGGATGTTCGCTGCAGAATCCGAACACTTCTTCCTGGGGTTCAGCCTGCGTAGACGTCGTCTTTGCGCGTCTGAGCATTTGAATCCTCTTTCCCCCTTTGCTGGCAGGGTCGTGCTGAACCTAATTTTATGAAGGTGGTTTCGGTAACTTCCCCTGTTCTGCTTTGACCAGAGTAACATTTTCATAGATGCCACTTGGAAAGCATAGAATTTGGGTCTTGTTTTGACCACTGTGGGTTTCCTTTGAGTAAAACGCCTGCAGGTATAAAAATACAACACGACTTGATGGAGTGTGAAGACTTAGCTGTGTGTCTGCTTCACAAGGTGGAGAGAGGAGGCTGTAGTTTGAGATCCAATGACTTGAGTAAGCAATCAGTGTCTCAACTACCTTCCAGAGCCTGCCCCTCCCCTCTTGTCTGACATTGCATTTCTGTGGAAGGAGATGTTGGGCTTTTTTGTCTATTTTTTTTTTCTTCTTAGTACGTAACACTTTCACTTGTCAGTTGATAAGTGGAAATAACTGACTTTTTGTGTGGATGTACTTTTTTTTACTTTACTGTTTCATAGAGTACAATTTACTCTTCTTATTTTCAAACAGCAGTTTGTGTTATTATATGGTTTCTCCTTAAAAACAAAATTTGTCTTTTTCCCTGGACACAGTTTGCTTCTTTAAGTTTGCTTGAGAACTATGTCCTCATGGTTTTGCATTTCACAAGTTTTCTGGGCCAGTGGGTTATAGTTAGTAAAACCAGAACTCTGGAGGCAGACTGCTAGGGTTTGAATCATTTGACTGTATGATTTTGGCAAAATACATAAAGCCTACTGATCATTTGTAAAATGATCATAACCACACCTGCTTCCTAGAGATTTGAAGATAAAATAAGTGAAACAAGATGCCTGAAACTATACCTGGAATGTAACATGGACTTTACACATATTATTAATGGTGATGATGTCGACTTTATAAGAAATAGGAGAGGGTGGGGCACAAGGAATTTAGTTGCCACACTTCATTTTCAGCCTTCATAAGTAAGGTTATTATATTTGCAGTAGAAATACTGTAGAAATTGTGGTTTTTTTTTTGCATGTTTCTATTTGTATCAAGTCCCAATGCTATATGAACTATAAACACTAAAGAGGTAAAAAATGCATTAAAATCGAAAGATTCAGACAACTATAATGATATGGACGCTATCTGTTCTATTGTTTTGATATACATTTAATGTTTTTATAACTATATTAAACGTAATATAAGTATATATCTAGGCCGGGCATGGTGGCGCATGCTGTAGGTGGCAGTCTAGGAAGCCTGGCCGGGGCCAGGGATCACAGTTCGAGTCCTGCTGGGGGCATGTAGCGAGACCTAGTCCCCAAAAAATAGTTGGGTGTGGTGCTGCGCGCCTGTAATCCTAGCTACCTAGGAAGCTGAGGCCAGGGATTGCTTGAGTCCACGGTACCCCAGGCAACATGAGCCTGCAGTTCCACGGGCAAAAATAGTGAGACCTAGTCTCGGGAAAAAAAAAAAAGGTAATATAAGTATATATCATAAATAATAAATAAAATTTATATTTATTATATTATCACATTAATATAAATTATGTAGATTTACACATATTTATATATAAATATTTTCACTGATGTCTGCTTTCAATGTTGATAGTAATTGATGAATGTTTCATTAAGTAGTATCCTTCCTTGTCCTTTGTCACTTTTTTTTAGTTTGAACTCTGCTTTATCTGATATAAGAATGGCTATCCCTGCCTTCTTTGGGGGTCATTTGCTTGTAGGATTATTTTCCAGCCCTTTACTTTCAGTCTGTGCTTATCTTTAGATTTCAAATGTGTCTCCTGGAGGCAGCAGAATGTTGGGTTTTGGTTTTTTTATTCTGTCTGTTTTGATGAGTTTAGACCAATAATATTTAGAGTGATTACTGATACTTAAGAGTCTGAAGTTGCCATTTTGGTGTTCTGTTTTGAAGTTCTATTTACTTCCCTGTTGTTCTTCTTGTTTATTCTTCTGTTGATTTTGATCTTAAGTCTTCTAAGATTTCTTGGAGTGTAGTTTTAGTAATAGTAAATTTCTGTTGACTTTGCTTGTCTGAGAATGTTATAATTTTTCCTTCATACAGCAAGGAGATCTTTGCAGGGTAGAGTATTCTTGGCTGGCATTTTTTTTTTTTTTATCTTAGAGTTTTTTCGTAAGTGGCTCCAGTAGCTCCTTGCCTGCAATGTCTCCTCAGAAATCTGAAGCCAACCTAATGGGGTATGTTTTCTGTTTCCTTTCTCTTGTCATTTTCATTATTCTTTACTTGGACTCTTGGAAGCTCTACATTTGATGTGTCTTGCTGTGGTTTTCCTTTCATTAAGATAGGTTGGTATCCTTCTGGCTTTGTATGTCTGTTTTCATTTCCTACTTCAGGTTTGGAAAGTTCTTCATTATTTCCTTAAATCATTTTGCAGTTCCCATGACTCTCTTCTTCTAAGATTCCAATTAGTCTAATAGTTCCTTTCTTCAAGGTATCTGAAAGATCTCTGAGTTTTCCTTCTGTCTTTCTCCTTTGTATTTCTCTTTTTCTTTGTTAGTCCTTTTTATTTTAACATCTTGGAGAGTACTGATTCATTCTTCTATTTCATCTAGTCTGTTTTCATGGCATTTCCCTGCATTTCCAGCTCCTCTGTTGCTCTTTTATGTCCTGGATCTCTTTCTGTTTCCTTTTTAGGAATTTCAATCTCATTTTTCATTCATCTATTATGTTACTCTTACTGATGCATTCTTTTTTATATTTTTCTTATCTTAACTCTGCTTTTGTCCTGCTGATTTTGATTTCTTCTCTTAGCTCTTCGAATGTTTTTGTTATGCTGAGTTTGAATTCTTTGTCTGACAGATAAGGCATTTCTTCTGTCATCCTTTTTGGGGTCTTAGAGTTATCTTTCCTTTCATGGTGTATTGTTTCTTGAAGGGCTTGCTTGAATATTTGCATTTTTCCTCCTTCCTATTATTTGCTTTAGGGCTTGCTCTATGTATTGGGACACCCTGGGTTTTGTATTGGCTGGCATGGTTTTTGAAAGGCTTGTACCAGGTCCTGGGTGGTTCTGTCTCGTGCTTGAGTTGCTTAGTTAAGTTCATGGCTACCAGTTGCAGTGGTTGGTTTTCTTGCAATGGGCCCCTGAATTTGCTGGTGGAACTCTCTTCTACCTGTGTGTTTCTTTCTCTCAGACTATGGGGACAAAGGCTCCACTTCTGCGTTTGCTGGGGTTTGTTAATCCTCAACTGAAGTGCTGCACCTTGGGGTATGCTGATTTCCTTTTCTCCTTGTGGGGTGCACTACCTCTGGCCACCTCCCCTAGCTGACCTATCATCACTGTGGTGCTCAGATCCAAGGGCCCTGAGCACAGAAATGGTACCAGAACTTACCCTTGCTGGTTCTCCATCATCTGGGACTCCAGGTCGGTGGGTGTGGGGTCTGGAGATCTGCCCTCTGTGTTCAGTTGCTGGGGCATACAACTGGGAGGGCCGGGTACATGAAAGCTGCCTGGGAGCTGCATTTGTGAAGCTTCTCCCCTGACCTGCACTCAGCGTGCAGAGGCTGGCAACCTCCCCAAGCTGTCCAATCTCTGCACTGAGGTGTGCAGATCCAGGACTTTTAACTCTGTTAGAACCTTGTTATTATTAGTGAACTTTTTTCTCATAATGAAATGAGCAGTTAGAGAAGGGAATTATGTTTCATTTGTTAATTGTTATTGGGGTGTAGAGTGTTGATAATTAATTATTAATCCTGTACTGTATTCTGTGTTCACATATTATTTTTTGGTTATTGTACATCACAATTGGTATAATCATCTAAAATATTTTTTTATTATAGCCTAAAGAAAAAATCGATATTTCTTTTAACTGGACACCAATTGAAGAAGGCCGAGTACGAGAGATTGTGACTTTTCTTGTGAATGATATTCTGAAACACCAAGCTATATTACTAGGAAATGCAAAAGAGAAGAAAACGAAAAAGGTAATAGGTTTTAATCTTTCTGTGGCTAACTAAGGAAATGTTAAGTAATAGTTATTTTGAGAACTGTCTTGAAGGAGCATAATATTGCATATTTTAAGATGATATTCAAAAACTGTCAACTTAATCCATATGTTTGCTTATTTCTGCAGAGGAGTCTTTGGGGTACCATAAAGAAGAAGAAAATGTCAGCTTGTTCAAGTCACAGCATGACAACTTCAGATACTCAAAATGTTAATAAGACATTTAGTGTTTCCAAAAAAGTTGAAAGAGTTAGGAGCCCACTACAATCTTGTGAAAATTTTGCTATGAATGAAGCCGCCTCCCCAACAGAAAACCATTCTTTAATCCTTGAAAATGAAATACCCTTGTCACCTATTAGCTCCACTTCTAAAGAATGTCATGGTGAGACTTGCTTGCCACTTTCTGTTCGTCGATCTACTACTTACACATCTCTTCCTTTGTCTGAAAATGAGGAACTCTTGAAAATAGAAAATATTGACATTCTGAAAGATACTAATGAAGAAGTTATAACTGAATCTTCCTTTACCTCCATAAATAATATTTATGACCACATTGAAAAAGGTAAACTTATTCTTACTCCAGATTCTTCTTCAATGTTGAATAGTACACAAAGCCAAAGAAATTTTTTAAGTCCAGATTCCTTTGTGACTAATAGCCATGCATCTAATAATGAGGTAAAATTAGTGACATTTTCATCAGATACATTTGTGAAAGATAATTCAAAAACTGTGCATTTGGAATCAGAAATTGTACATAAGACTTGCCATACAATTTTAAGTCCAGATTCTTTCATAAAGGATAGTTATGGACTAAATCTACATCTGGAATCAGAGTCAATTCATCCCATTCTTTCCCCAAATCAATTTGTGAAAGATAACATGGCATATTTATTTACATCTCAGGAAACATGTAAAATATCACCATTACCAAATGAAAATTCTCAAGCTTCACAGTCTCCTCAAGATTGGAGAAACAATGAAATTTTACATTGTATTCCTGACTGTCGGGACCCAAAATCTCCCAAAGCTATTTTTAAAGAACCCAGTGCTATAGCAATGAAGTCAGATTACTATAGTTTTACACAACAAAATCAGCCTAAATGTTTGGCACCTCAGGAGATTTCTAGTTATAGCCGAGAGAAGCAACCTAAGAGAAGGCCAGTTCTTTCTGCCACTGTCACAAAAAGGAAGCCCACTTGTGTAGAAGAAAGCAAAACTTTTGCTGATAAACCAAAAGCAAAAAGATGCCTAAACAGTGCTGTAAGTACATGTGAAAGAGTAATAGATAATCAAAAAAAGAAAGACACTTTACAGATGCATCTTCCCATTATACAGCCACAGTTAAGTAAATATAAGAGTTACAGAAATGAAGAAACTCCTTCCTCAAAGACACCTTTAGGTTCTCTTAAAAGAAAGAGCGAGAGAAACACAGAAACTACAGATGTGAGAGTGACTGTTACAGAACATACAGAAAAACAAGAAATCAAAAGAATCCACTTTTCTCCTGTGGAGTCTTCGACTGTTAAAAAGGCAAAAAAGGTGATAACGCCCATATCAAAGCGTATCTACAGAGACAAATTGAACCTGAAGAAGAAAACCGGTAAGTCTTATTTACAGAAGACATTCTGTTTCTTTTGGGTCAAATCTGCTATTGGTAAGCTTAAATTGACTTGTGTTTTTCATTTGTTTAATGGAACTGGAATATAGGACTGAATTATGAAGAAGTTGTGATCTTGTTCTTATTTAGATTGGATGTTTTGCTCATCATGATTTTTCTGTGTTAATTTAGGTTTTGAAATAGTACATTAAATGATTATCTTGATTACTGAAATTTTTTTTGGTACCCTTTCAAGATTTGCACCCAAGAAAAGTACTCACTCCATCTTAGTATAGGTACTGACTGGAAGACCCAGTGAAATACCTGGCCCATAAAATCTTGCTGAGACCTGCAGGAGAGACCTTTGCTCATCCTGTGCTTCCAGTTACTTACTCTTCCTTAGCCTTTATTCAACCACTAGTTAGAAATCAAGATAGGAACTCAGAACTGCTCATTCCTTTGGGGAAAAGCTTTATTGTTCCTTCTGCAATTGTCATACTGCTGTCTGCGCAAAAACAGTGAAGGTTAATTCCACTTTAAGGTCCAGAAAGGAAAGCAAGCCAACAGACCATTTAACAGATAATTTAATTGAGCCTACAATGCCTAAGAAATATCCTACATCTGTATTTTTATCTTATTTTCTTTGGACATCCCTAACTTGAAACATTTTCTCTACTTTTCCAGCTTTGAATTGTGAGCGCTATATGATCCCTCATTTTGTGGTCTTAACCAAAGCCTGACTGATTACTAAGAATGGTTTTCAATGCAACTTCTCAGTTGTATATTCCTGCTTAATTACTTCCTGACATTGGGCCCCCTGTAGGATAGTGGCACATTCCTTCTAAGATCTAATCCCAAATAATTCATTGTTCTTTTCTTCCTTAAAAATTAGTGAAAATAAACAGCAATAAAACAGCTCAAAGCTCATTTTTCATATTGCCTGACCCATGTTTCTCTTGTGTCATTGAAAGATTGCTATGTAGATTTTTACAGCTGGATCATGATACTCCTCCAAAACTATTATTTAAATTATTCTTTGATTTTCAAATCTTTGTAGAATTCATTCCAATTTTCAGACCTTTTAGTTTCAACTTGCTTTAAGCTAGGCTTTCTTAAAAGCATCACTCCCTCCAAACACTATCTTTACAATTTCAGCATTTTTTTGACTTACCCCAGAGCTGCATTTTTTTCTGTGACCAGGATCACCAGACCTTAAACCTCTGATATGCCAGGGTAGATGGAGGTGCTGGATATTGTCCAATATGTATCTTTCCTACTCCTTTCTCCAGAGCCTCCAGTGGCTCCCTGCTACTATGCGATATGATATAAATTTGTTTTTCTCTCTTAAGGACTCTTCATGTGATCTCTTCTTAGTCAGTCTGCAATCTTATTCCAAATTCCGTACTAGTGTTACCACTCTGCTGGTGGTATCTTCTCACTAGCTTTCATAACAATTTTCTCATGAATTCAGCACTTTTTCACTTATTTCAAGGACTACAGTCACCAATCACTGATTGTAGTCGTTTTCCCTGATGACTTTTCTCTCTAGTTAGATTCCTTTAGAAACTTTGAATTGGCATATAGGACATCTTACACCTATGTGTTAACTGTTTCTTGTACCCTGTGGATATATTCTGGCTGTATAAATTCTTTGATAGCAAAAAACTTATCTATTTTGCTCTCCTACAAGATCTATGATATCTTATGAATGAATGGCTTTGTAATTCTCCGTCATTCCATCGCACTCTTTGTCACTAGGTTTATCATTCTCTTTATTAACAACTGGTTAATAAAGACTGTTGCTTCTACTAAAATAAATCTCTCATTTGTCGATGCTACCTCTGTTTTACATTCTCATCCTAACTAACTTGGGTCATGATAGTAGTTTCCTTTTAGCTTTCTATCTCTAATGTCAACTTTTTTCTTGCTTGTTCATACTGTTTTCTTTAATATAGTAATATATTAATAAGTGATAAAATATTAATGCTGAAATCTGCTTCTTGGATTTTAAATCTTTCTTGCATAAAAGATGCTTCAAATTGATAAGGGCCACAGGGTGTGGCCCCACACTGTCCAGATTTAATCCTGTCACGTACTAGCTTATATGACCATGTGGTTTCATTGCTCTAAGTTCCAGTATCCCTAATAATATGACAGAATGTGAATGATAATCGTATACTTTTCACAATTTTGTTGTAATGATTGCATAAAGAAATCTGTATTTAAAACCTATGATGGTATTTAGGACAAGTTCAAATATTAGGGGTCAATACTATTTTTTGAACACTATTGAAGTGTTTCTATTTGTATAGTTTTTCTTATGTGTCATTTGCTACAGCTATATTGCATTCCTGTCAAAAGACTAGCATTTCTCAAGCCTAACATCCACTTTAAGAGTCAGCTCAAGTATATTTCTAATACAAAACTATTCTAACTTTTTAGAAGTTAGCTTTCTTTTCTCTTTGTTCTCATAACTGCTTTCTTGTGTACTTATTTACGTGACATAATTCTTTTTAAACGTCTGTGGCAAGAGGAAATACAAATGGCCAGCGGCACATGAAAAAATGCTCAACATCACTAGCAATGCAAATCAAAACCACAATGAGATGCCACCTTAACCAGTAAGAATTAACACCAAAATAACAGGCAGTAACAAGTGGATGCAGAGAGAGGGGAACACTCTTACACTGCTGGTGGGAATGTAAACTGGTCTAGCCACTGTGGAAAGCAGTATGGAGGACCCTCAAACTAATGTAACTGAAATTACCATTTGACCCAGCAATCGCTCTTCTGAGAACCTACCCAAAGGAGACCTTGATCAATACTTATACAAAGGGACACCTGTACTCAGATGTTTATTGAAGCACTATTTATAATTGCAAGGAATGGAAACAATCCTAATGTCCCAAAACAAACAAATGAATGAAAAAGATGTGGTATATATATACATAATGGAATATTACTCAATTAAAAATGACAGACTTGATGAATTGGAGATAACATGGATGTACCTAGAAGAAATAATATTAGCAGAAACAAGTCAGAGAGAAAAAGACAGAATCCAAATAGTTTCACTGATATATGGTACATAAGAAAAACAAACAAAAGGCCAGGAAGAAAAGTCAAAACAAGCTAACAACCAAACTAAAGTACACAACTGGGGAAGTGGGGGTGAGTGAGAGCTGCCAGGGAGAGAAACTGGTAGGTGAACCCTGGGAAATACAGAGATGTGAAACATGTATAAATAAATTATTAAATAAATAGATAAATGAACTTCTGTGACATAACAAGAACTTATGGGTTGAGATCATAGTTTTCAATTTTGCAGTCTCTGCACTGATCACGGAGTCTGAGTTGCATTGGAATCTGAACCACAGATTTTGTAGACACAAGATAAATTAAAAGTTCATTATTGATTGCTGAGCTTTTTGCATCGTATCCAGGGTCATAGTAGTCATCCATTATTTAATGAATATGATTGTAAAGTACATAAACTTGAACTTTTCAACAGCTCTTTCAGGGAAGTTATTTTATTTCTTAAGGATACTCTGCTTTCCCATTTATTTCAGATTCATTAGGACACAGAACTCCTCATTCTAATGCCAAAAAAAGGACAAGACCCATTGTTCCTGTGGCTCAGGCCAGTTTGACCTTCATAAAACCTTTGAAAACAGGCAAGTGTTTATTATAATCTTAGAGTCTGAAAAACTGACTTGAAATGAAGTTTAATTGCATTTCAAATGATAATTACTTGATACATTTTTGGTCAATAAAACTTTGAACAATTGTGTACTCAATGATTAGGGCACTCCATCAGATTTTACGTCACAATTTTGACTATTGTGATTTTGGATTTTTAAATAATTAGGAGGTACTACCATACTTTTTTCTTTAATTGATTGAATTTTATACCCAGCATGTTTCCAACTGCTTTTCATAAGTTATGGAAAAACATTGTTCAATATTTTAAAGGTAATAAAATGGCTAATCAAAGTGGTCTATTGCTGTTCATCATATAATAAATGTTCTTATGCAATAACCTCATTGTTTTCTCAGATATTCCTAGACACCCAATGCCATTTGCTGCAAAAAACATGTTTTATGATGAACGGTGGAAAGAAAAGCAGGAAAAGGGTTTCACTTGGTGGCTAAATTTCATATTAACACCAGAAGACTTTACTGTAAAAACAAACATTTCTGAAGGTAAATGTTAATGTGTTTATTAGTTAAATATAGACATAGTTTGTAACATAAATTTTCCTTTTTCTTATGCAAATTCATTGATACCCTCCCATCCCCCCCCACACACAAAAACACTAATTCATTAACCTGAAAGATTGTTTTTGTAGGTGAGAATTTTTAGGGAATTTTTTTATGGAAGGTACTGAGCTTTTCATTTTTGCTCTTCAGTCTAACTTAACAGTCATGCAATCCAGCATTCCAGGTGAATAGTTTTTATTTGAATACCGATTTCATCTCAGTTTATTGTGAAACATGTCTATGAAAAAATTCAGTTCAGTCTTAACCACATTAATTAAGTGTAATTAAGTGTAATGTTCTGGTGAATAAATTTAACACCACTGTTAACTGATCATTTTAGTTCTTCTGGCTCTATTCTTTTTGGTCTTCCTTAATTTATGATGTTGCAGACAAGTGTAGAAATATGAAGGAGGAAAATCAGTTGATATCAGGAAGTTTTAAAACATCTCAGTGTTTATTCTGAGAAAAAGACACAGGTAAAGAAAAAAATGGATCTGTGGTAACCTTCAAAGTGTTTGAAGAATTTTCTCCTGAAAGAGAAGAAAACTTGTGTACTTCTTCCAAAGAAGGTCAGAAAAATCCTTCTAACATGTAAAGTGTCAAACTGAAATTGGGCCACAGGGGAGCAGAACAGAAGCCTCCAACCAACAAGCCACAGGAAACAAACAAAAAAAAAGACGGCATTTTTAAACTGTAGCTTCCACAGGCCAGGTTCTTACCAGATTCATCTCACCCAAACATAGCAGTTGCTAAAGTCACAATGCAATTTAAACAAAAGGGTTTTCTTTACAAGGAAAATTAACCAGGAACAAAAAGTCCTTAATGCCACAAGTGGCCAGTTACTTTACCCCAAGTACCATTTAGTCCAAGGGTCCCAAATATATGTCCAAGATCACCCTGCAAAGTCCAGTCTTTCTTTTCCATCTTCTCTTTGCTTCTTCTCTCTGCAGTGTTCCAAACTGCTCTGCTTCTCCAAGGCTCTTCAAACTTTTCTAACAGATGCTGATGCAAACTCAGCTTTCCAAATATGCTGCCTTGCTGCAACTCCACTGCTTTGTTTACCAGCATCAGCAGCATCTGGTCAAACTCACCAGGCCTGCCCTCAGCAGCCCCTGGTCACCCCAGCCTGCCACTCTGGCATCCGACTCCACACCAGCTACTTCTCTGCGGAACACTCTCCCACCAAGGATCTTTGCCAACACCAGCTTACTCTTCAGGGTGCTTCCCCTGATCAGGCCATGTGTACCTGTTCTATCAGTTTGCCATTCTCGTCTCCTCTTCCTATCTCTGGCCCCTCTTTCAATGTGCTCTTGGGCACTTCCCGCTTCTCAGGTTTTTTGCTCAGACTCTGCCCACTAGGGCAGTATGGTACCCATTACAGTTTTCAATTGCATCACCACCCTGTATCAGAACCATCAGAATTTAAGCAGATATTGATCTATATTTGTTCAAGAAGCTTGTAAAAGACTTTTGCCTTAAAAGACCCTTTGATTAGGTGATCTCTAATATGATTATTTCCTAAAAGTAAACAAAGTAACTTTCAATTCTCTTTGGAGAAAGCTTTATAAGAATTCAGATTGCATTGTAAAACAAAATTGATTTAAAAAATCACATTCTTTAGTATTTTTTTTTTTAATGTTTTTAATTTCTGAAGAGGATGGATACAAATAAACTTTTCTGGGCTAGAGATGATAATGTTTGAAATTGGATGGTTGTGGTAGAAGTTCTGAGAAGTGGCTACATTGGGATACATTTTGCTGGTAGGGCCAACAGATTTGCAGCAATAGTTTGGCCAAGGGAGAAAATAAATGCTGACACATTGGCTTTGAACAAAGAAGAGAATTGCAAACATATAGATTCTATTTGGGCCATCTTAAATTTTATCACTGAATTTAAAGACATTTGTAAATGTTGTCTGACCAGAAATATTCTTCCTTTTATTTTCACCCAGTCAATGCTGCTACTCTTCTTTTGGGAGTGGAGAATCAACATAAAATAAGTGTTCCTAGAGCGCCTACAAAGGATGAGATGTCTTTCAGAGCTTATACTGCTCGGTGCAGGTTGAATAAATTGCGTCGTGCAGCATGTCGTTTATTTACTTCTGAAAAAATGGTTAAAGCTATTAAAAAGCTTGAAATTGAAATTGAAGCTAGGCGCTTAGTTGTCCGAAAAGATAGACACCTCTGGAAAGATGTAGGTAAGAAGACTGTAACAATCGTGACACTAATTCTTTAAGAACACTCTAGCTTCTTTGTAGATGAAATACATACATAGCTTGGTTTTGCTGCCTAGGATCTAACAAAATTAAATATCATTTGTATATTTAAGTGGAAATCTATCTTATTTAAATCTTATAAGTGATTTGTTTTTCCACTGATTTCTCTCCGATGAATTTTAATTGTCTCTATTTTATTTGTGTTTTGAATGTACTTGCTTTTGTCATAAATTTCAGGAGAACGGCAAAAGGTCCTGAATTGGCTGTTGTCATATAATCCTTTGTGGTTACGAATTGGTCTAGAAGTAAGTATATGCTTTGGATTTTCGAAAAGAAAAAAAAAAAAGATATTGCATACTTTGAATAGATCTTTTAATAAAATAATGATTTTTATTTCTAGTCATTTGATTAGCTAAGTTAAAAATTTAAATACTTTAATAGATGTTCATTAACTACCTACACTATGCCATTATATACTATTGTCATAGTTTATAAGTCAAATTTTTCCAGTGATTTCTTAAATATATTTGATTTGATACTGAGTATAATAATAATATGTGATACAATAAGCTTTTATTTAAGCTTTTGCAAATGATAATCCTAGGCTATTTTATAAACACTTTTTCACTTTAAATATCTTCAGAACACAGTGATGGACTAGTATTTTCACCTCACTTCAAAAAAAAAAATCAAAAACAGAAGTTTAGCTGTTAGATGCTGGGGTACCAGTAATTGTACAAGATTTGATTTTATACCAATCTAATGTCAAGACCCAACCTTGTAACCATTTTAATGGAATAGTTCTAGTAAAAATATCACTGAAAGTTGTTGAAACTAAATTAATTTGGAAGCCACTAATAGACTGATAAAAATGGGTTTTTACTTAAAAAAATCAGCTGTATTTCCATTTCTTTTTGTTTTTTAGTGATATACCTTTATAAATTTTTTATCTTTTTTTACCATTATCATATGGTGTATCTTAGTCTTTATTTTATTTTGGCTTTTGGTAGAAAAATCTTTGGAACTAAAAGGACTATGATAACCTCGATTTTATTTTTCAAGAAATTGAAACTTAGAAAAAAACTAGATGATGTGCTTACTATGGTCATATAGCTTTATGGTAACATTGTTTAGGTTTAATTTCAATTCCAAAAACCTATTAATTAATCAGAAAATTATACATTAACTGACTGGGCTTTGAAATAATCCTAGATGTTATATTTAGCAAATACCCATGTTACTACTGTTCTATTGGGGAAATAGAACATTATCAGTTCTTTCGAAATCATTGTCTGCTCTTCCCCTATTTCATTCTTTGCTTTTTAGAGATGGCATAGTCCTAACTTTAGCCTTAATTTCTTTTTCAGACTATTTATGGAGAACTCATATCCTTGGAAGACAACAGTGATGTCACGGGTTTGGCTGTGTTTATTCTGAATCGCTTACTTTGGAATCCTGATATAGCAGCTGAATATAGACATCCCAGTGTACCTCATCTGTATAGAGATGGTAAATAGTCTGTCTTCACTGCATCATTCTGCATAAATGCATAAGTTACTTATAATCTCTGTTTAAATTCTACCTTCTTAGAGGAACCAGTCTTCTAGTTCTTTGTTTTGTCTACCCAGTCTGTTTTCCTAGTGGACTATCAACCCTCTGGGGATCATTTTTTTCCCCCCACTGCTATGTATCTAGTACCTAGGTTGGTGGTGCCTATGTATAGTGGTGCATATAATAAGTGTTCATTAAATTTTCTTGAATGAGATAAGCTAAAATTCATGATGTCACTGTGCCTCTATTCCTTCATCCATATAGTAGAAATATTAAATGTTACTTATGTCATAGTTATTATGAGTACTAAATGAATCCATACATATACAGCACTAGGAAAGGCACATACAGTTTATTTGTTCTTACTATCACTTTTTCTTCCCTAGCACATTATATTTTGACTTGTTTTTTTGTAGATTGATATGCTTTTTTGTACTTTAAGGTCATGAAGAAGCTTTATCTAAGTTTACACTGAAAAAGTTATTGCTGTTGGTTTGCTTCCTTGATTATGCTAAAATCTCCAAACTTATTGATCATGATCCCTGTCTCTTCTGTAAAGATGCTGAATACAAGGTATAGTTTTCATTTACATTTTGTTTTATATTTCATGTGAGGCCTTTGCTTACTTATAAATTTTATCTTTTAGAAAAATATGAATTTCACAAGGAGCAGTGCTCTGTAATAGTATAGGAATGCCTGCTGAGACAATCCCATCAGTAGTTCTAGTTCTGCCTGACTTTTGTTGGTGGGCATTTCACCAGTAAGACTCGTTGTTATTTGAAAATTAAACTCGGTTTTATTGGAGAATGAATAAAGTTGCTTCTGAGGAATAATGGCAGGAAATTCTTTCTGAATTCAGTGCATTATCAAATTATTGCTAATATTTAGAGTATTGTCAGTTATGAACAACTTTTTAAAATGTCTTAAATTGGAAATTGATTTGTATTATGACCATATTACATGAAACTCATTGTTTTATTACTACTTTTAATTTTGCTTTTATTTCTGCATGTACAGAATAATTTGATGAGCTTATTTTTATTATACACAAGATTGTGTATTGGTATATGATGCCTGCAACTTGTTTCTCCATAGACTAGTAAAGAAATTCTTCTGGCTTTTTCACGAGACTTTCTAAGTGGTGAAGGTGACCTTTCCCGTCATCTTAGCTTGTTGGGATTACCTGTTAATCATGTCCAGACTCCATTTGATGAATTTGATTTTGCTATTACGAATCTTGCTGTAGATTTGCAGTGTGGAGTGCGTCTGGTGTAAGTAGTAGAAAAAACACTGTTTTACTTAACGAAATGGAATAACATTTTCTATGTATATATACAATCTTGATTTTTCATCTAAGGAAATAAATTTTGGGTTAAAAGAATTGTGATAAGTGTCTTCAGCACTTAGGTTAGTATTTATACCAGAAAAATGGTACCAGGATCAGAAATCTTATATCCTATCTGTAATTCATTTTTATGTTCTGTTCAAAGCCTCGACCACTAGGCTTCAAATGAGAAATAACTATTTGCTAAGTATGGAGCAACAGGGGTTTTTTTGCTGTCTTTTTCCACCTCAATTTTTATTAATTTGTCACTAATTACTGCATCATTTTTGGGGTACAGTTCACACTGTCATTGTGCACGTGCTTCTTTTCCCTTTACCAGACATCTGTGGTATCATGCTAATGTCCTTCCCCCTACCTTCCCACATACCCTCCTATCTCCCTGCTCTTTCTCTCTGGTAACCAGTAATACTTTGCACATAGTATAAGAATGACTTTTTAAATAATTTTTAATTGATTATATGTATTTTTTTCTTAAGTCATTATTCACTTTAAAGTTCTCCTACTACCATGTCACCTGTGAATTGTTATCATGACCTCTTGTGTTCATTTCTCCCCTGATTTTGCTTGCCCTTCCTTCCCCTCATCTAAGAATTATTTTTGCTGTGCTTTTTCCATTTTGTTTACCTTGGTCATTTATATTCTAAAATAAATGGAGCCATCTAGTAACTGTCCCTCACTTTCTGACTCTTTATCATTTAGCATCATCACCTCAAGATCTATTCTTTTTGTACCAAAGGCATAATTTCATCTCTTAAAAATAGTTGAGTGATATTCTGTTTAGTAATTTCCATGATTTCTTTATCTAGTGTCTGTCTTAGGGCATTTAGATTGACTCCCTGGCTTGGCTGTTGTTAATACTGCTCTTGCTATGGAAGATTCCATGAATCCTTTTTATTTCAATTTTCATGTTCTTTGGGTAAATGCCTAATAGTGGTATAAGCAGCAGTCTTTTAACAAAGTTTTTGGAGTCTTTCTACCCTAAGACCTTTTAAATTGGGATACTTAATACATTTAAACGTTATTGCTCACATAGGTTTTTATATAATAATTCCGTCTGAAAATTCTTTTGCCTTTTAGTCGAATAATGGAACTGCTCACACGGAACTGGAATCTCTCAAAGAAACTAAGGGTTCCTGCAATAAGTCGTCTTCAAAGGATGCACAATGTTGACATTGTTCTTCAAGTTCTTCAGTCACAAGGAATTCAGTTAAATGACGAGCATGGTAAAAGTCAAGAAGAGATAAAATGTTCTCTTACTAGAAATTGATATGTTCATATATTTTCTCAACGAACTGTTTTTATTTGTAGGAAATACAATCCTATCTAAGGATATTGTGGATAGACACAGAGAAAAAACTCTTGCACTGCTTTGGAAAATAGCATTTGCTTTTCAGGTATTATGAATTTGGTACATTTTGAAAATTTGATAATATTTTTTTAATATTGATTTGTGAAAACAGTTGTAGCAAATAAAGACTAACAATTACAATTATTTCTGGCTAGGATTATCTGCCCTAGGCACCGTGGTAATTGCTTTATATATTCCAATTTAATCTTCACAAAACCTCTATAAGGTTGGTGTGATCACTAATTCATAATGAGGACACTGATGCTAAAAAAGTGTCATCATTGATAGGAAACAGAACTGAAATTAAATCCCAGGCTTATATGACCCTAAATCCCATGTATAGTTGACTGTGAAACAATTTCTGTTGGGGGTGCTGACCTGTTCTTCCTCCCCCAGTGAAATAATCACATATAACTTTTGATGCCCCTCTCTAATTGTCATATATAGTATCTGAGGAGGCTTGGTTTTGGGATCCCTGCAGATAACAAAATCCATGGCTACTGAAGTCTCCTCCAGTTGTCTCTTAATAATCACAGGCTTTGCATGAGGATTCAAACAACAGGCATCTGAGGTTGGTTTTATCTGTAAATGTGGAACTTGCTAAAAAAAAAAAAAAGGGTGCATGTGAGTGGACATGTGCAGTTCAAGCCCACATTGTTTAAGGATCTGCTATATTTAGCCAAACAGCATAATCCATCACTTTCATGTAGACCTTTATTGTCCTTGAAAAAATTACATGACTTTAGTTTAAGACTAACATATGAAAAATATAAAGATGTTCATCTATTTTGTATGTTCCAGGTAGATATTTCCCTGAATTTAAATCAATTAAAAGAAGAAATTGACTTTTTAAAACATACTCACAGTGTGAAGAAAGCGATATCTGTACTGTCCTGCCATTCTGATGCTGTTATTAATAAAAAAAAGGACAGAAGGAATAGTTGTTCCTCTGAAAAATATAGTGAAAACATCAAACTGTTGATGGACTGGGTGAATGCTGTTTGTGCTTTCTATAATAAAAAGGTAGGTTGGTTTGTTTTAGTGACATTTTACTTTGGTTTGTTTTAGCCCAGTATCTTTAAATACATTTTGCTTAAGGTCGGTTAAATTTAATGCATAGATCTTTTCAGTTTACATATATCAGCAAACATTTCCTCAAATGAGTAGGGTTTTTATTATAACATAAACAATATTTAACTTGATTTGTCACCTATTGTAAAATGCAAAGTAATTTTAGTATTGCTAAGAAAAAAAATTCCTTAAAAGAAGACACTTGCATAGAACTAGGGCACCAAAGGATTACCTTCTTACTATGAAAGTTAATGCAAATATATCTACCATATCAAGAGGAGGAATCAGTAAAGAACCATATCATGAAGTAGACAGAGGAGAAAAGAGTCTGAATTGAGTCTTTTATGATCATTTGGTGAGTGATACTGCATTTCAGAATAAAAAGTAAATATATGTTGAATTGCTGTATCTTGGACGAGTACCTTTACAAAAATTGTGATGTATAGGGATAATCTTGTGAGTTATCTGAGTAGAAGAGAGCTTCTGCAGGTGCTAAGGGAGAATCTGTTTCACACCGTTCTCAATTTTGGTGTTGCTAGCAATCTGTCACTTTTCTTGGTTTATTAATACATTACTCCAGTTTTTGTTTTCATCTTCACATGGCAGTGCTCCTGTGTATTTATCTGTGACTCCTAATATGAGCACCAGTCATGTTGAATGAAGAGCATTGTTCCATTAAGCCTCATCTTAACTAAATCTGCAATCAGCCTATATTTGAAAAGACCATACTCTGAGCTTCTCGGAAGGACATAAATTTTTAAAAGACCACCATCCTACCTAATACAATAATATAGTTAAATTCTACTTTTGGAATAGTTGATATTTTATAATGGAGAACTTGACTATGAATATGGTATTATAGCAGGTTTTAGTAGCAGTTTGTGTGATGTTACTATTAAAAGGAAATATGCACTACAGGACCAGTAGTATCAATATTATTAGATAATGCAAGTGATTACTCTTTGGCTATTTCCAATCAGGTGGAGAATTTTACAGTGTCTTTCTCAGATGGTCGTGTATTGTGTTACCTGATCCACCACTATCATCCTTGCTATGTACCTTTTGATGCTATATGTCAACGTACTACTCAAACTGTGGAATGTACACAAACTGGTTCAGTGGTGTTAAATTCATCTTCAGAATCTGATGAAAGTTCTCTGGATTTGTCTCTTAAGGCACTTGATCATGGTGAGTCCCTTTGGGTTGGTTACCTTCTCATTTCTCATTTGCTCAATCTGATTTTTGATCAGTCAGTCTAATCTTTCTTTTTTTACTTGCATAGCAGACAGTGCATCAGAACTATACAAAGAACTCCTAGAAAATGAAAAGAAAAATTTTCAGTTGGTTAGGTCTGCAGTTAGAGACCTTGGTGGAATACCCGCCATGCTTCATCATGCAGATATGTCAAACACAATTCCAGATGAAAAGGTAAGAAGAGAGTTCTTAATGATTCATAAAAATAAGTTTCAAGAGATGATAATATATTGTACATTCTCTGTTGATTTTCTGTTTTCAGCTTCTTGTGTTTTTTCTCTTAGGTGGTTATTACATATTTATCATTTCTTTGTGCAAGACTTTTGGATCTTCGTAAAGAAACAAGAGCTGCTCGAATTATACAGACAACTTGGAGGAAATATAAACTGAAATGCCATCAGGTATTCCTAAAAAAATGAAAGCATTATAAAGTAAATGGTAATTTATAATTGAGTATAATTGAGTCTTGCTAATGGTTCTTACATTTTAATTACATATGGAGTTATTTACATAATTTTATTAATTGTGTATGTTTTAAATTGCAATGTGTATTTTTCCACTCTAGATGTTCCCTTCATTTGATGTCTACCCTTACAGCTGCCGTCCACCCTTCATTTAGTATGCTGTAGGGGAAATGAAATATCGTAAATACTCTGTAAATTTGTGAAGAATAGACTGGGAATACATGACTGAGCTTTTTACTCCTTTTTTTTGGAATTTGACTTGTTTCTCTGGAGCTGGGGTTTCACATTAATTGTTCATGCTGTGCTCTGAGAGGCTTATCTTCTAGTGCTGCTTGGGCCTTGGTGTCAAGCACCTGTTTTTACTATTCCACTAGCCTGCTCATTTCATCTGCTTTGTAACTATCTTCCAGGTTATCTTTCATTACTTTAAAAGTGGTATTTTGGTTTCCATTGTTTTATTTATACATGTAAAACCCGGGCACAGGGAAAGAGATGCTATTTATTTTCTCTGTGACCCCCAATAATATAAAACTATACATTAACATAAAATAACTGCTTTCTTGAGTTCTAAGAATGTTATTTTTATCAATTTGAAAAATGATTTTTCTGATCCAGTTGAACAAATGATTTTGATCCTTTAATCTCCCTACCCCAGTAATGCTATATTTATTTTGGAAAAATGAAACAGGCAAATATGCTTAATAAAATTATCAGATATTTCAGAAATGTGTTCTGTACGCTATTGCTCCTGAGTTTTGAAATACAATGCATTTGTGATGAAGTTCTTAGAATGTAGAGGTGTAAACTGAAATTTTTACAACTCTTAAGCATGCTGTGTTGCCTCATACCATATCAGTCTTGGAAATAAATGCTGATTGAAGTAATTTTTTCTTGCTCTTCCCACAGTCAGAATAGTAAGTTTAAAGACATAGGCAGTAGCTTAAGCCACAGGTGGTCTTCTCAGCTGTCATTCTCTGTGCATTCTTGTGCACATATTCTTTGGAGGATTATTCTATATTTTGGTAATCTTCTTGGAAAAGTTTTAGGAAAGCTTTCTTAGGTGACTTCCTTACCAGTGTTCAAATTTCTTCTATATTTTTTAGATTTATTGAGAGATTTAAAATCTCAAGAAACAGATACCTATCAATTCATTTTTCATAATAAAATCTGCGCTATTATCTGCTCAAGTTGTAGTAATCAGAGAAATTTCTTAGCTCTTTGCTGGTGAGATTCCTTTTCTTGATTTACTGCTTTGATCCACATAGAAATTTGCCTATTTTTAAGACCTAGGCTCCCCTCCTTTCTCCAAGTAGCCATCCTCCCTCTCTTGTGCAGTTAACTGTCCAATTATGTCTTTCCATTTGTTGTTTGGACCATTATGCAGCAGGTTTCCTGTGTATTTTAGTAGAAATCTTCTGAGTAAGCATTTAAACATTGCCTTTAGTAAGCTATATTTCAGATTTTATATTTTTCTTTCATGTTTTTATGGTTTATATAAACTATTGAGGCTAAAATGGCTCAAGCTCTTGTTGCTGCAAAGAAACACTGGCTAATGATCAAATTACCTGAGAATGAAATAGAATTATCCCAAATTCTCCTGACTCATTACACCTCTTAGTTCTTGTCAACTAGTAGGTGTTAGCTCTAAAGCAAATTGAAATCTTGTATTTGCTTCACATACAATGCAAAATAAACTGGTTATGAGTTAGCTCATCTGCACTGTAGGATTTATAATGATGACACACAGTCTAAAGTAGAGGAAATGACTGAAGACATGGGAATTTTTACCCTCTGTTTATATAGGTTTTCAAAAAGATTTTGTAATCTACTCTTTGGACTTAATTTGCTTTCTATCTGTAGTTTCTCTGACATCACATAAATTGTTCTCTCTTTCTGCCAGTACCACTTGTAACTTTCTAGTATGTTTTAAAATTGGAATGGTGAACATTGAAACTGAATTCCTATGCCCATAAAGGCCATAGGTGTCAGTAAATGGGTTTAAGTCTTCAATTCACTTTTGTTTTGTTTTGACTTTAGGAATGTGACAAGGCTGCAAGAATTATACAATCAGCTGTAATAAATTTTCTAACTAAACAACGCTTGAAAAAAGAAATTAAGGCAGCATTGCTCATTCAGAAATGTTGGCGAAGGCTCTTAGCACAGAGAAAATTATTAATGTTAAAAAAGGAAAAACTGGAAAAAGTTCAAAATAAATCAGCATCAGTTATTCAGGTATAGTATACTGGAATTTTCAGTTTAAAAGGCTTTCATGACATTTTTAAGTAAGATTAATTATGAAGTTTTAAATTGTTATGTTCTAGGTCTCTATATTTTATCTAGTGCTTTAACAAATATTTAATACCATCCTATAAAGCTCAAACAAATCAAAATGCCTATTTTCTCAACATCACAATCAGGAAACAGAACAGACTTATCATCCAGAAAAAGATGCGCATGCTGTTTTTCTGGTCATTTCTCCCTCTATACCCAGTCACAGACGACTACAGTTTATTTCTGTATTATGGCTTTGTCCTTTTTGAGAAAGTCACATAGACATAATATGTAACTTTCTAAAACTGACTTTTTTACTTAGCTCTATGTCTTTGAGTTGCTTCCAAGTTGTTGCATATGTCATTAGTTCATTTTTTATTGTGATGTAGGTTTTCCTTTTTTAATGTACACACTTGTTGAAAGACTTCAATTTTTTCCCCAGTTTTAGGTGATTCCATTTCATTGTGGTAAATACTAGGAGTGAAATTGCTGGGTCATCTGGTAAATGTCAGGTTAACCTTATCAGATGTTACCACTGTTTCCCAGGGTAACATTCTGCATTCTGGTCCCAGTGTGAGTTTTGTTTGCTCATAGTCCTCTGGGAAAAATCTGTTCTCTGTGTTTTCTAGTCATTTTAATGCATATTTGTGTAGTGACATCTTATTCAAGCTTTAATTTGTGTTTTCCTAGTGGGTGATACTTTTGTAATGTTTGTATGTGCTTAGTTGTTTACCAGATATCTTTATTGGAGTCAGATGTACTACCATTGTAAAGTGAAGTCCATCTCCAAATGTCTTTATTGGTGAAGTGTCTGCTAAAATGAGTTGTTTATCTAAAATTCTGGATGCAAATCTTTCATCGGTATTTTACAACTCTTTACTCCAATTTGAGCTGTCTTTTTACTCTCTTAACTCTTAAAGAACAAAAGTATTTAGTTTTGATGAAATCAATTGTTACTTTTTTTCTCTTATTGATTAAACTTTTAGTATGATGCCCAATTACCTTTTAAAAGTTTTTCATTTTAAGTTCATACCTATAATGTCCAACCAGGTGTGACTTAAGGATAGGGATGCACTCTGAGAAATGTATTTTTTGACAGTGTGCCAACATGGCAGAGTATAATTATACAAACTTAGGTGACATAACTTGCTACATACCTAGGCTATTTGCAATACCACCTTCTGGCATACTGTCCATCACGGACTGAAAGAAAATTGTGTGGTACATAGCTATGTCTGAGTTAATTTTTATCTATTACAAGGGCTCACTTATTTTACATATGGATGCTTAATTATTCCACAGATACTTATTGCAAATACTACTCTTATGTAGTTAAAATACTTTTTACTTTGTCATAAATCATTTGACCATATTTGTGTTTTTCTTCTTCTGGAGTCTGTTCCACTATTGTGAAAGTGTATGCACCACCACCAATACCACAGTATCTTCATTACCATTGTTTTCTAGGAAGTCTTAAAATTGAGTTATTTTATTCTTCCATCTTTACCATTTTTCAAAATGGGTCATACTATCCTAGTTCCTTTGCCACTCCATATAAGTTTTAGGTCCAGACTTAATTCATCTTCAAAAATTTCTAGCGAATTTTCATTGGAGTTTTTTACATTTATGAATATTTGAAACATAGTAGACATCTTTATATGTTCCCATTCCAGTCCATATGTTTATATTTTGTTTTTTTAATCAACTATGTGTTGCATCTGTACCTGAATATGTCATTATTTTGGAGCTGTTGTAATGGTGTTGCTTTTTAATTTCAACTTTTATTTGCTCATTACTGTTACACAGACATGTTCTGTGTACTTAAAAGGAATGTGTATTCTGTTATTGTTGAGTGTTCTAGAGAGGTCAGTCAGGTCTACTTTGTTGATGGTGTTTGGCTCTTTCATCTCCTTACTGATTTTTTATTACTTATTTATTGTCAATGAAGTGTTTTCATCTCCAATTTAATTTGACTATGTTTCTGTCCTTAGAGTTCTTTCAGTTTTGTCATCAAATATTTTCAAGTTCTTTTCTAAGGCTTCTTACATGTAAGGTTCTTATGTCTTCTTGGTGAGTTGAGTCCTTTGTCAATATGTAATGTTCCCTTTTAGACCTTGTAATTTTAATTTTCTCTTAAGCTGTTTTGCTTGCTATTAACTACTTTAACTTCCCCTTGATTATCATTTGCAGGGTATTTTTTTACTTTCCTTTTATTTTTTTATTACTTATGTCATTATACATGAAGTTTAGACTATAATTTTTGCATTTTGAGAACCTTTTAATTGATGGTTTAGACAATTTATTTCCATGTTTTTATTGATCAGTTTGGATTTAGGTCTATCATTTTATTGGTTGGGGGGAGGATGGCCTGTTTCACTTTTCTCTTTCCTCTTTCCTATTTTTTTCACACTTATTTTCTCTTTGACTATTCATTTGTACAGATATTTTTTAGGTCATGTGTAGGTGACCAAATAGGACTTTTCCTTTGCCATCCCGAAGCCAAACTCTTAAGCATAAGGATGTTTCTGCACAAGTTGTTTAGTGTGCAAGGTAAGGGAGGCAACAGTCAGGCTAAATACCCTAAAAGAAGCTGTTTGAATGGCCTGAGTGCTATGATTATATACGGAGGGAAGGAATGTAAGGAGGTGCAGGATATAAGGGGAGTGAGAAGTTTCAGTTGCTAGGTCCAAGGAGTATTGGAGTAGTATGGGCTCATGAGTTACATTATCAGCAGGAAGTGTGCCTTTGGGGTTAATAGCCCAGCAGTTGCTTGCCCTGGTATTATCCAGAAGTCAGAGAGAATTTTAGGTTAAAAGTGTAGCACTATTAGTTCTCAAGGTTCTTAGGAATGCAGTTGGGAAATAAATAAGAAGTCTGGGGTGAGAGTATTAAGGGAAACAGAGAACATAAATTGTTATTTGATTTGGTTTAGCTTTTCTAAAAAAAAAAAAATTAAACTACACTTTGGGGAGGAATCCTACTATAATAATACTATATATAATAATATTATAATCCTACTTGTGCTAGGAGTTACAGTATATGTAATCCACTCAGTATCAAAATTTATTTACTTAAGTGAAATGTATAAAAATGTACCACCATCTAGGTACCTTTATACACTCCCCACCTCTCCTTTTGTGTTGTAGTGAGTGGGCTAATTCTGATATTAATAGAAATTAAAACCACATTAGGCATTTACAGTTTTTTGTTTTCAATCATAATAAGTATTCTAAGCAACATTTGAGAATATTTTGTTCTATTAATGATAGAACAAATAATTATAAATAAATATCTTATTTATCCTCTTGTTTTACAAGGATTTTTTTAGTAGTAGAGTTTTTGCAGTTTATGAAGCAACACTGATACATTATTAATAAGTCAATAATTTACTTCACTCTGCCTATTTGTCATGTGTCTTTCATTATATCAGATTACTTTTACTATCCTAAAAATCCTCTGTGCTCCAACTGTTACACCTTCTCCCCTCCCTGCATGTGACAGTTTCTATCAACAATAATATTTACTCTCTGCAGTTTTGCTTTTCCCAATATGTCATACAGTTTGAATCCATCAGAGTTGCTTTCTTTTGCTTTACCATATACATCTAAATTTCTTTCATGTCTTTCTCTAATTTGATGATCTATTTCTTTTTATCACTGAATAGTATTGCATTGAATATACATATCACAGTTGTAATCCATTCACCTGTTGAAGACTGTATGTTTTTTCTAATTTGTTGGCTCTATGGCCATCTGTATGCAGGTTTTTCTGTGGTCCTAAGTTTTCAACTCCTTTGGGTAAATAGAAATAAGATTGTTCGTATGATAAAACTACGTTTAGGCTTTCTAAGAATTTCCAGACTATCCCAGAGTAACTGTACCATTTTACATCTCTACCAGCATTGAATGAGAGTTCTATTGTTCTACTTCCTGTTCAGCATTTGGTGGTGTTTCTTAGATTTTAGTCATTTTAGTATGTGTGGTAGCACCTTGTTGTTTCAATTTGCAGTTCCCTAATGCCATGAGTATTTTTTCATGTTTATTTACTATCTTTGTATCAGCTTTGGTGAGATATTATTAAATTGATTTTATTTCTTACTGTTGAATTTTAAGGTTCTTTGTATATTTGAATACAAATCCTTTCTCAGATAAGTCTGTGCAAATATTTTCTCCTAGTCTGTGGCTTATCTTCATTGCTGACATTTTTAACGGGACTTCTTAATTTTAATGAAGTTCCACATTGATAACACTTTTGGCTTTAATTTTAAAAAAGGCTTTGCCAGATCCATATTCACTTAGATAATCTGCTGTTCTTCTTAGAGGTTTTATAGGTTTTGATTTGATAGGTTTACTTGGGTTTGTGGTCCATTTTAGTTAATTTTTTTATTAAAGGAAGTAAATGTTTCAGATTCATTTTTTGCACATGGATATCCATTTGTTCCAGCATCATTTGCTGGAAAAATATCGATTACCCTGTCATTCATTTGTTGTTATGTCAGAGATCAGTTAAACATACTATGGGTCTATTTTTGAATTCTGGACTCTGAATTCTGTTCATTGATGTATTTGGTTTGTTATTTATTAGTATCACACTGTCTTGATTATTGTAGTTTTATAATAAGTTTTGAAATGAGGTAGTTGCCAGTCCTCTGACTTGTTCTTCCTTTTTGTTAATCTGGATCTTCCCTCTCCACATAAACTTTAGAATCAATATATTGGTGCACACACTTAGTGGTATTTTATTTAGAATTTCACTGAATCTATAGATAATTTGGTATAAATTGACTTGTTAACAAAATTGAGCTTTCCTGTCCAGGAATATATTTCTTCATTTTATAAAAGCAACTTTAATTTCTTCAATCAGTTTTACGTTTTCCCTCATTAAGACCTTGTATGTATTTGTGGGATATGCACCTAATTTTTTCCTTTATTTTGCTGCTAATGTAAGTGGTGTTATATCCTACAAATTTGCGATCATTTCTTCAGAATTTTTTTGTCACATCTTTAGGATTTTCTGCATAGATGATGATTGTGAACTGTGAACAAAGAAAGCTTTATTTCTTTTTTTTTTCTTGATTTATATAGCATTTATGCCCTTTTCTTATTGCATTAACCAGGGTTTCCAGCAGATAATGAGTAGGAATGTTGAGAAGGTACATCCTTCTATTCTGAATTTGAGGGGGGAATGCATCTAGTTTCCCATCATTAAGCTTGATATTAATTGTAGGTTTATATAGATTCTCTCTATCTTATTGAGGAAGTTCCCCTTTTTCCTGGCTTTTTGCAATATTTTTTCATCATTTTTCTCTTCCTATTTAGTCCAGATAACTTGCATTATTCTTCAAGTGCACTGATTCTTTTGTATTTCATCTCCATTCTGTTAATGAGTCATTTCATTTAGTTTTTTTGGCTTTGTTTTAATTTGGTCTCTGTGTTTTCCATTTCAATATTTTCACTTAGTTCTTATTGGTGTCATTGATGTTTTTACTGAGATTTTCTATCCTTCCTTTTTTTATATCACATTTGTTTTTATTTTCACATTAATTAACCTAAATTCTTCATCAGAGAATTCCAGTGTCTTTAATAATCTTGCCATTGGCGTCATTTATTTAGTACCATTTCCTATGTTGTTAAAAAGTTTTCTCTGTTATACTAGGTTATCCTGGTTATTGTAGCTGTGATGCTGTAAGACTCTTTTGGTTTGCTTGTTTGATTTAATCTCCAATGAATGTTGATTAGTTAGTGTCAGCAGGAACTCCTCCGATTGTGTTCAGGCCACAAGATATGATTAGTCTCCATGAATATGGTTTCAAGATCTGTTCCTTTTTCAAAACCTTTCCAGTGATATTTGTATCCGTTGTATGTGTGTTTGTGTGTGTGTGTGTGTGTGTGTGTGTATCACCCAATAACTAGTCTGGGATCTAGGTAGTATGCTAGTATACAAACCTAAACCACAAACAAATGATATGAATCTCTTTTTTAAAATACACTTTTAAACAAAAATAATAAGTGAAATAAAAATATATTTAATGTGTTTAGAACTGTTAGAAAATTAATGTTTTCAAGTGTGTTGGTAGTAGAATGCTATGTCTGTTTTACTATTTGTCCTTTTCTTATCTTTTTCCAGAGGTGCTGGAGAAGATATTCTACTAGGAAAAAATTTCTGAAATTAAGATATTATTCAATCATCCTGCAATCTAGAATAAGAATGATAATTGCCATTAATTCTTATAAAAAATGCCTGTTAGCTACTATTACAATTCAGAGATACTGGCGTGCTTGTTTGAGAAGAAAACATGATCAGCAGAGATATGAAATGCTAAAATCATCCTCCCTTATCATTCAGTCTATGTTCAGAAGATGGAAGCAACGTAAAATGCAATTACAAATTAAAGCTGTAATAGTATTGCAAAGAGCCTTTAGAGAATGGCAGGCCAGGAAACGAGCTAAAGAAGAAAAATCTGCTATTGTCATACAGTCATGGTATAGAATGCATAAAGAATTACATAAATACCTTTACATTAAATCTTGTGTTGTTACCATTCAGACAAAATTCCGTTGCTTCCAAGCCAAAAAGTTATACAGAAAGAAAAAAGAGTCTGTTCTGACAATCCAGAAATATTACAAAGCATATCTAAGAGGAAAGCTTGAACGCACCAACTATTTGCAGAAACGGGCTGCAGTCATTCGACTACAGGCTGCTTTCAGAAGAAAGAAAGCATGGAATTTGCAGAGAGAAATTAGAGCAGCTTGTATTCTTCAGTCATATTGGAGGATGAGTCGAGACAGACTTCAATTTCTACACCTTAAGAAAAATGTTATTAGATTGCAGGCACACATAAGGAAATATCAACAGTTACAGAAATATAAGAAGATTAAGAAAGCTGTTTTGATCATTCAGACTCACTTCCGTGCTTATGTTTCATCCAAACATGTTCTAGCATCTTACCAGAGAACACGTGCTGCTGTCATTGTTCTACAGAGTGCATACAGAGGAATGCAAACCAGGAACAAGTTTCGTTACACTCTCACATCCATTATAAAGATTCAGTCCTACTACCGAGCTTATAGATACAGAAAAAAATTTCTCTGTTTAAAAAATGCTGCAATCAAGTTACAATCAGTTGTTAAGATGAAAGGAACTCGGAAGCGATACATTGATTTAAGAACAGCTGCCTTGTTGATCCAGCGCTGGTATCGTTCAGTAAAATTGACAGCACAGAAGAGAACAGAATTCTTGGAGATGCAGAAATCTTGTATTAAACTGCAGGCTCTTGTTAGAGGACACTTGATTCGAAAGCAGATGAGCTTACAAAGAAAAGCAGCTATTTCACTACAGTCTTATTTCAGAATGAGAAAGATGAGACAGTACTACCTGAAAATTCATAAAGCAGTCACTGTCATTCAGATTTATTATCGTGCATACAAAGCACAGGTGAGTCAGAGGAAGAACTTCTTGCAAATCAAAAGAGCAGTTACTTGCTTGCAAGCAGCTTACAGAGGTTATGGAGTGCGCCTGCTAATTAAACACCAATCTTTAGCAGCTCTCAAAATTCAAACTGCGTTCAGAGGCTATAGTAAAAGGGTGAAGTATCAATCTGTGCGTCAGGCTACTCTACGGATTCAGAGATGGTATAGAGCATGCAGGACTGCTTTTGAGATAAAAGCACACTTTCTAAGGACAAGGACAGCCGTGATTTCTCTCCAGTCTGCTTATCGTGGTTGGAAAGTTCGCAAGCAAATCAAAAAGGAACAGGGAGCCGCTGTAATGATTCAGTCTGCTTTTAGAATGTTCCGGGCCCAGAAACAGTTTAGAGCCATGAAAGTTGCAGCATTAGTCATCCTGCAACATGTGAGAGCATGGACTATAGGAAAGAAGCAAAGGGTGGAGTACATTGAACTCCGTCGTGCAGTGCTGCTACTTCAGTCTATATGGAGAACAAAAATGGTGAGGAGACATATTCAAAAGCAACAGAAGTGTGCTCTCATCATACAGTCATACTATAGAATGCATGTACAGCGAAGGAAGTGGGAAATCATGAAAAAGGCTGCTTGTCTCATTCAAATGTCTTATAGAGCTTACAGCATTGGAAGGAAACAGCATCAATTGTATTTGAAAACCAAAGTAGCTATAGTAGTTTTACAGTCAGCTTACCGAAGTGTGAGAGTAAGAAAAAAAATTAAGGAGTGGAATGAAGCAGCAGTCACTATACAGTCTAAATACAGAACTTACAAAACCCAAAGGAAATATGCAACTTGTAGAGCTGCAGCCATTAACATTCAGAGATGGTTCCGAGGTATTAGGATTACAAACCAACTACGTAAGGAATACCTCAGCTTAAAATGGGCAGCTATTAAAATCCAAGCTAATTATAGAGGAATGAAAGTTAGAAGGCACATTCATTGTATGCACATGGCAGCCACGACTATTCAAGCTACAATTAAAATGCATCAGTCAAAAATAAGATACTATAAAATGAGGACAGCAGCTGTTGCAATTCAAGTAAGATATAGAGCCTATTGTCAAAGTAAAATTCAGCATGCAAAGTACTTGACAACTTTGAAAGCTGTTATTACTATTCAGGCACATTTTAGGGGAATGAGAGTTAGACAAGCTGTAAGGAAGATGCAAGCGGCTACAATATTCCTTCAGTCCTGCTACAGAAGATATAGACAACAAACATACTTTAATAAGTTGAAGAAGGTGACAAAAGCAGTACAGCAGAGGTACCGGGCAGTCAGGGAAAGAAACAAACAATTTCAAAGGTATAACGAATTAAGGCATTCTGTAATATGCATTCAGGCTGCTTTTAGGGGGATGAAAGCCAGAAGACATTTAAAAATTAGGCATTTGGCTGCTACTCTTATACAGAGGAGATTTAGAACTCTGCTGATAAGAAGAAGATTCCTCTCCCTCAGGAAAACTGTTATTTGGATTCAGAGAAAATACCGTGCAAATGCTTGTGCAAAATGTCACTTGGAACAATTTCTAAGGTTACGTAAGGCTGCCATTCAACTCCAGTCATCATACAGAGGCTGGATGGTAAGGAAGATGATGCAGGAGAGACACAGGGCAGCTGCTGTCCTCCAAGCAGTCTTCCGGATGCACGTGGCACATGTGAGGTACCAGGCCCTGAAACACGCCGCACTCGTAATCCAGCGATGGTACCGCTCTTACAGGGCTGCCCAGCTGCAGAGACAGCTTTACCTCCAACAAAGACACTCTGCTCTCACTCTCCAGGCTGCATTTAGGGGCATGAGAGCTAGAAGACACCTGAGAAGTATGCATTCCTCTGCCACCCTTATTCAGAGCAGGCTTAGATCTTCAGTGATGAGGAAACGGTTCATTTCCCTCAAAAATGCCACTATTTTTATTCAAAGGAAGTATCGAGCCACCATGTGTGCGAAGCATCAGTTGTACCAATTTTTGGAGTTACGAAATGCAGTAATTACAATTCAGTCATCTTACCGGAGGTTAGTGGTCAAGAGGAAGATAGAGGAGATGCACAGGGCTGCAGTTGTCATTCAGGCTACTTTCAGAATGCACAGAACATATGTTACATTTCAGACTTGGAAACATGCCTCGGTTCTCATTCAGCAACATTACCGAGGATACAGAGCTGTAAAATTGCAAAGAGAAAATTTTATCAGGCAAAGGCATTCTGCTGTGGTCATTCAGGCTGCATATAAAGGAATGAAAGTGAGACAGCTGATGAGGGAAAAGCAAAGAGCTGCTGTCATAATACAAAGCACTTATCGGATGTATCAGCAATATTATTTCTACCAAAAGGTTCGGTGGGCTACAAAAGTAATACAAAACGCATACAGAACAAATAGAAAACAGAAAGCCCTTCAACATGATGCACTCAAAAAAGCAGTGGCCTGTATGCAGGATATGATCTTAAGGCAGCAGATTCAGGAACAGCATCAGGCTGCCATTGTTTTTCAGAAGTATTTTAAAGCCTTGAAAATAAGGAAGCATTATCTTCACTTTAGAAAAACAGTAGTTTTTGTTCAGAGAAGGTACAGAGCACTAACTGCAGTGCGTACCCAAGCAGCTAATCATATCCAGTCTTCCTACGGAGGCTTTTGCGTCCACAGGGATATTCAGCACATGCACCTGGCTGCCACACGAATTCAGTCCTTCTACCGCATGCACAGGGTGAGCACTGATTATCAAACAAGGAGAGCTGCGGCTGTAGTTATACAGAATTATTACAGGTCCTATGTCAGAGCAAAGTGGGAAAGAACGAAAGTTTCATCACCTCAGACATCAGAACAAACCACTCAGGCTGCTTTTAGAAACTGGGAAGTTAATTCAAAACTGAAAGAGACATCTACGGGAAAATTGGCAGCTGCCCTTCCCCAAGCCGCAGTCAGCTGTCACAGAACTGAAACTCCTTGCGAGGTTGCTCAGAACGTGGCCTCTGGGATGGACACGTGGTGTGATGCCCCTCTGGGGGCCCAGTCACAGGAAATGGAGTTTCACTCGCCAAGAAAGGATGCAGTAACAATCCATATCATGCTTCCTAAATTGGTCACAAGCAAGCAGGGGGCACAGAAGTGTGCTGCCCTGCAGATTCAATCCTTCCTTCGCATGGCTATGCATCGCAGGCGGTTTGTTCAGCAGAGAAGAGCCACCCTCACTTTACAGCAGTATTTCAGGACATGGCAAGCTAGGAAACAGTTTCTAGCCTACAGAAAAGCAGCAAAGGTCTTACAAAGCCACCTTCGAGCCTTTCTGGCTACAAAACACCAAAGAGAAGTTTACTTACAGATGAGGAGAAGTGTAATCATGATTCAAGCTGTAATGAAAGGATTTATACAGAAGCGGAAATTTCAGAAAATTAAAGGCAGCACCATAAAAATCCAGGTATTTATATATTTCAAAATAAAACTTTCATCCTTTCAACAAGATTTGTTTAAAACTTTTAGAAGAGCTTAAGCAAGTCAGAGAATAATACCTTGTGTTTACATGAACATGACCATTTCATTTATTGTTCAAAAGGGAACATTTTTAAGAATGAGAATAATCAATTATAATTTAGTCAACACAACATAGATGTGTAATAATAGGTGTTAGTAATAGCACCGTTGAAAGAATTGTGAGACCATTTTGATTAATGGGAATTCTCTAATGGGTAGTTTTTTGTTTATTTTTTTTACATGGAAAGCTTAAGCTAAGACAGAGTGCTACTTGGCATAAATTAGAACAAGTAACATAATTCTGCTAATTTGCTAATCATAACTACAGGAGCATGTTTACTTTATTGAGGGTATTTTAGTACATTTGGATTCCAAAACACTTTTATATTACTGTGTTTCTTGTGTGGAAATAGCACATTATTTCTCTTCTGAAATATAAGTGAAATAGGAAAGAGAAAATAGCTGACTAATGTTGCACAGAATGAAGATCCAGGACTTAGTTCCAGGCATTTCTACTATTTCTCTTCTACTTGTGATAATCTGGACCTTGAACCTACTTGTGTTAAGTTGATATATTGCTAATGTTGTAAGCTTAGACATGGGCACTTTCATTCAGCAAGTGTTGAGTGTTGGCACTGTGTTAAATTGGCAAGAAATATTATAATATGAAGTGAGAAGTATATGTTCTTGGAAAGTGAATAAGGGAAACCTTTGCTAGTCTTAGTGGTTCAACAAGTTCGCCAGAGCATGTAGCAGTTAAGTGGAGAGGCTGAGGGAAATGGTGGTGTATTGGACACAGCCAAGTAAAGTATGTCAAAGGAATGTATTCCCATTGTATTTTAGTCATACCATTTTGCAATTTGGTTTTAATAGCACTTTTGTATTTTATTACTGAGCACAGAATTCAAAATGTAAAGGGAAAGAGAACTCATGCATGGAGTAATTAAAATGTTATATGAGACTAAATTGTCAGTATAGGGAGTGAGCTTTTGGTAGTTTTGTAAGACTTAAAGCTTAGTCCTTATCCTCTAGACTGAAAGAAATTCTTAAAGTATTTTTTCAGGCAAATACCAGAATCATAACAGATTACTCTGGCTAAAATGTGGAAAGTGAACTAGAAAGGGAGTAAGGCAGTAACCCAGGCGACCAGTTAGGAGGTGATGGGCAGAAGTTCAGGTGAAAGATAGTCACAGTTAGAATAATGACAGTGAGGTGAAAAGCATTGGTTTGAGTGGAAAGATAGAATTGGCATTATACAGAACATCATCTGTGTTTCTGGTTTAAGTGAGTCAGCACATGGTAGAGTTTACTGACACAGGAAACAAGGAACAGAGTAGGTCTGGAGACTGATGATGTCTTCATCATCAGTACTAGATACATGAAATTGAAGTACCCAGCATATTCCTAGTTGAGATTGCTAGTAAGGCACTTGGTTAGTTTGTTTGCACTTTGGAAAGTGTGTGGGTTTTGGAATTTGACATTATGGCATACATGTGATAAATCAATGTGAGTCATGGGATTACCACATGAGAAAATATAAAATGGATAATAGGGTCTGGGACTTGTGCCATGAAGAACACCAAAACATTAAGGATAATGAAGCAGAAAGAAGGAAAATAAAAGAGTTGTGGGAGGAATCATCTCCCAGTGCTGCTAAGAAGTTAAAGATTGAAAGATTAGTTGGATGTATTCATTAAGATAGAGTAGCCAAAGTAACAATCTTATGAAAATTCAGCTGTTTATTTTCTTCTTTATTTTACTTACAAACATTTTGCACATCCAATTTTTAACATATACTAATGGCCTCATACTTAATGTGAATTGAAATCACTTAGAATCTTTAGAAGTACAGATGCTTGGCTCCCACTATGAATACCCATATGTTATTCAGGTTTGTCTACAAAAAACCATATGTAATATACTCTGAGTTTAAGGACATCACCTTTGTGTGGATTTCTCTTCTGCCAACCAAAAATAAGGATCAGCCCTGATCCACATACACAGATGGCTGCTGTATTAGTTCTCTGTGTTTTGGAGTCACAGACAAGTTCAAATCTTGACTCTATTGCTTACTGGTTATATGCTAACAAGTCTCTTGTTTCTCAGCATCAATTTCTGTTTTTATAAAATAAGATCCTAGTAATCTCATGTGCGGTGATTAAGAAAGATAGCACTTATCACAAATTACTTAATCTCTCTCAGTCTTGATTTCATCATTTCTGAAGTAGAGACGTCATTAAGTAAGTTATAGCTTTCACTTAGACCTTTAGTCAGCCACCAGTTTGCCCAAATTAGAAAATCTGATTAGTCTGATAAATTGCTGCTCACAGGAATCCGCAGCAGGCTACATACAAAGCTCAGAAGTATGTGAGGGAGGCGCAGGGCGGCAGTGGAAAGGACTATTCTACTCCCCAGGAAATTGTGCTAGTGTTCTCTCTGTTCTTCCAGATGGATTGAGATACTGAGGACAGTACACATATCTGACTGTGTTTCCAGTTTTTATATATTGTGGTTATAAGGCTTAGTTGGCAGTCAGCCACAGGGCTCTGTGATAAAGTACCAGAGCGAATTCACTATGGCACCACTGTTCTCAGAGAGCTCACCATGTGTCAGGGATGAGTGACTGTAATAGAGGAGTCATGATATGACTATTTCTACAATTGATTTTTGCTCAACCTTATGCTGTCTTTAACAACAATTCTCCCAGTTAAAGAAAAGTGGACATATCATTGCATATTCATTTTATTTATGTTTTTAATAGGCTGCATGGAGGAAGCATAAAGCCAGGAAATACGTATACAAAGTGAAAGCTGCCTGCAAGATTCAAGCCTGGTATAGGTGTTGGAAAGCACGTCAAGAATATCTGACTGTTTTAAAAGCCGTTAAAATCATTCAAGGTTACTTCTATACCAAACAGGAAAGAGCACGGTAATGCATGATAGCTTTGTGGTAGAACACAAGGGTGTGTGTGTGTGTGTGGTAGCCAAGTCCATATATAAAATACTATTGCTTACTGATTGTTTTTTTTTAATTTACTGTTTAATTTGTATAGTTTGTTCTATAGGTCCTTTTTTCCATTACTTTTTTGAAATAGAGACTTGATGTTATAATTAAGTAAAACTAGCTAAACTTGGTTAATTTTTAGTATTCTTGGGGTTAAGGTAAAGATGAAAATTGAGAAAGAAAATACTCAAATTTTCTTTTCCATATTGGATCGATCTGGTTGTTGATTTAGCTACTAGAAGTGTTTACTTTCATATTTTTCTTTCTTTTTTTTTCACTCTGTGTAATTCCCATACTCTTCATCTTTAGTTATAAAGACCTCATGACTTACCTGTGTTAACTGCATTTCCCTATTCCCAGTTCTTTTCTTTTACATGCATTTTAGAAGCTATTACCAGATTGCCTATATTATTTGTTATTTTATATCATAAGACCTTCTTCATAAGAATTGAGTAGTTAATTATATTGGTGTTATTGCCAAGGTTGTTTTAGGGGAACACTACATAGAGCATTAGAAGAATTCCTCAATTTCATGGGTAGAATAAAAATAACTTGTAATGATATACTTTTGACTATTAGCAACTAAGGATCAGTAGCTAATTTTTCTATACCAAAATGCCAGATTGTTCTCATTAACACCCTTATTTTCTAAGAAATCTAGCAACAAATTCTGTCTTTTCCATATGACTAAGAAGAGAGAGGCTATCCATTCTTAATTTTTACCTATGCCACTATGTTGGCATTCAGGTTACTCTCTCACACTCTCATTTTTATATTTTATTAATTTTTTTTGATAAAAGTATTTGTTTCCAAAACTTTTTAGGTGATTTAAAGATAGCTGTCTTTCCATTCACATGAATATATTTGTTTGATGGTGCTCATAATTTTCCAACTTTTCTTCTTGGCCACAACCCCTGTCTGCTTCAAGATGCAGATTTTACACCTTCCCATGATTTCTACCACCTCCCTTTCCTTTCTTCACACCTGCATAATCATAGTTTTTTTTCAATCTCTTTGGAATTCTTTGTCACTCTAGTATTAATGTTTCTTTCCCACTGGAATATTGCCATCAGCAAAACTTCTTTATCATTATGGGGAGGGTGGGGTGTGTGTGTGTGTGTGTGTGTGTGTGTGTGTGTGTGTGTGTGTGTGTGTGTGAGAGAGAGAGAGAGAGAGAGAGAGAGAGAGAACGCTTTCGTTTGCATGTATAAAATTCTAACTAATAGAAACTTAGTTATAAATGATACTTTTCCAGTTTATTTTCTTAGTGCCTTATTTTTTTTTTGTCCTCTAGCTTTTAAAGGGGGTGATCAATAATTACTAATTTGTAATTACTTTCCAATAACTATCTTTTAGGTTTTTGAAGTTGCGAGCATCAACAATTGTCATTCAGAGAAAATGGAGAGCTATACTTTCTGCAAGAATAGCTTGTGAGCACTTCTTAATGATAAAAGTAGGTGTCAAAACAATAGATGATTTGCAAAGAACTACTTGAGGGAACAGAAAACAAAAAGATTGTTTAATAGCCCTAACTATGCATTTAATTTAAACATGTTTGTGGTACTCACTTAAAAATTATATTCACAGAAATACTTGTGAGCATTTTTTGTGTATAAATCTATAAAGTTCTCAACTGCAAATTTGAAATGACCTTCAGAATAATTTCTTTAATGAAGTTATAGATGAAGCATATTTTCTCTAGTTTGTCAAATAGTCACTCTATTTAATATATTTGACACAAAGTTTTAGGAAAGCTGCAGTACCTATGATATTTTAGTAAAGAAATAAAAATATTTGCATACTTTGATGTTTATGTAATATTTACTGTGGTAAAGAGCCACTATTATTATGATACCTACTACTGAATATTTACTAATTAACTTGACCCCCTAATAGACCTGTGAGGTAGCTATTGTTAGAATACCCATCTTACAGATATGAACATTCAGTCTAGAAGGTAAAGTGACTTTCCCAAGTTCATTATTATAAAATAAAATAAACCTAGTTCCCATTTCAGTCCATATACTCTTTAATGTATCTTATAATTTCATTGTCAGGATGATATATAATGAAAAAATTTTAAGATGTGTTGGTGGTACAGTGTGGTTCTTGAAATGCAAATAGCTTCCTTTGTAGCTGTTGATAACATCCATTCTGTTCTCTATATTGTGGCCTGTGTTTGTTCATCTGGCAGTCATGTTTGTCCTTCCCCTCACCCCCCACAGTGAAAACTGTCAGGAGGATGAAAGGAAAAGAGGACCAGATATTGATTGACCCTGGCTTGCACCTTAATAAAAATGGTTTTAGCCAAAGATCTAGTTGGGTTTGTAAATCATAAAACATCTTTTGTTGCCTAAAATTAAAACTAAAAAATGAATTAGTTATACCATCCCACTTACATCGAGAAATTCAAGAACTTCTAATTGAAAATTTTCTTTTTCTTTTATTGCCTATCAACATAAACTGTTAAGTTTTATTATTTTTAAGTGATTTCTCTCTGGTAATGTTACTTTCAAATTTTCCCTTCCAGAGATACCAAGCTGCTGCTTTGATTCAAGCAAATTTCAGAGCACATAGGGCACGGCAAATCTTTCTCCAACAGAAGTCTGCTGCCCTGACCATACAGAGATTTGTACGAGCCAGGGAAGGTGGGAAGCACGAAAGGATAAAATACATTAAACTGAAAAACTGTACAGTTGTTCTGCAAGCACTGGTGCGTGGTTGGTTAGTAAGAAAAAGAGTAAGTATTTTTAAGTTGAATATCTCAGTTTTTTGGGAGCCTTTTTGTTAAATTGTGTTTAAGACATTTTGGATTTTAGAGAATAATTTTTAATTTGGATGAACTTAGCTTCTGCAGAGACATTAAACAAGATCACTGGTTGCCATGAGTTTTGTTCTATAAGACTATTTCCTATAGATGGAGATTAAATTTGTCTTTGTAATATGCAGAATTAAATTTGTCTTTGTAATAAATCTTAAAGAATTTGAAAGAACTCCATATTAATTGCTGTTCAAGTAGCTTTTTGCTATCACCAAGGGACTTTTGGTTGTCATTCCACTCCTGTGAACTTCCATACCTTCAGCAAGAATTCCTTATGAGGGAACTCATGAAGTTTGGACATTCGATATATGAAACACAAACAAAAAAAAATCATTAAATTCATAATTCAAAATCAGAATTCTTTTTTAAGTTTGGTTCATTAAATTGAAAGTGGAAATCTAAAGATAAAAGGCCCCTGTACAAAGCTTTTAAGAGTTTTGTGCTTGGTTTTGCCTAGCTGTTGACTTGGGGGAAACAATGTACTTTTGCCTGATTTAGTATCACCATTTCCAATAATTCCATTTGAAATCCTACCTAACCTTTTTGAGTTTAATAGTTAAACACTCTCTCCTTATTAGTATTTTGCAAAAACAGTTGTTGTTGGGTAGTATAATTAAATTTAAAGTTGTATTTCTTATACTATAGAATGCCAGACTGTAACTTGACTTTTTATACCCTGAGTTATCAGTTACACTACTGGATATATTTTGTATTAAAGGGTTATTATCAATTTGTAAGTAATTTTAACAACTGGAAGTTAATCTATTATTGCTAGTTTATGTAATTTGATTTTGAGACCATGAAAAAATTGATTGTCTTAATATTTGATTAATTTTTTTTTCTCTTCTAGATTTCAGAAAAGAGGGCCAGAATTAGGCTTCTTCATTTCACAGCAGCTGCATTTTATCACCTGTCTGCTCTTAAAATTCAGAGAGCATATAAACATCACCTGGCTGTAAAGAATGCTAGTAAACAGATAAATGCAGCCATCTGTATTCAGGTTAGTTTCTCATTGCATTAACTATAATTTTTCTAAGTTTGTTACTTTCAATACACAATTTCCAAATACCTTAAGGTAAGGTCACTTAACATTTGACCTTTGCCATATTGTTTTAGGATGATTTGATGGGTTAGAAACAGGTTGATGGTCTATGAAAGGTACATACAACTCTGAATTACTAAGTAAATTATTAAACAAAACTCTGAATTATTCTCTTAAGTACTTTTCACAGCTACAAGCAAAGTACCAAATTTATAATATTTGCCAACACGTTATTAGAAGACTTTCTGATTTTTCCATTCTCGTAAAGAGAAAATTCTCATTTTTGCTGTGAATTTCCTGAATCATTAACCACTCTAAAATTTTTCCATTAGTATCAGTTATTTTTGTGTATTGTTGTTTGTTTTTTCCCCCTGTATTTGCCAATTTTTCTTTGGGTATTCTTTTTCTTTATGACTTATATGTACTTTTCTTATTAAGAATCCTGTTTGTATGTGTTAACATATGCTTATATATAAAATATTGGATAAAGATATTGCAAAATGATATATACAGGTTGATAGAATTTATGTATACATTTATGCACAAAAGTGTTGCCATTCAAGAGGGTGGAAAGATATTTCAATATAATGTTCTATTTCCTTTGTGTTTGTATGTATGTGTCTGTGTGTTTAAAGTGTATTTTAGAAAAAGACTGAAAAGAAATCTTAATATATTTTAAACAGAGATGGTTTCGAGCAAGATTAGAAAGAAAGAGGTTTATTCAAAGATATCATAACATCTTAAAAATTCAGCTTGAAGTTCAAGAACATCTGAACCAGCAAAATTGGGCTGCCTCGGTTATACAGAAAGAAATACGCCATTTTCTCCTTCGTAAAAAACAGGAGAAATTTACTAATGGAATCACAAAAATTCAGGTAACTGAAAATTTTATAAATTTAGGTAAGACTTTGGTTTGCAATTTTTATATGTCAGCTACTATTACAAAGACACATCACAACAATGTGTGATTTGAAACCTATTTTTGAAACCTAAGATAATTAGCCAAACAGAAACACTCATAAATACTATGCTACCAGAATTTTAGTGCTAAATCCTTTATTTTCAGATTTCCAGGAGATGAAAGTGTTTTAATATTTTGAATAAATGCCATTGGTCAGTGAATTATGTTTCAGTTTATACATAAGGATGTTAGATGCAGTTATTTATTTTTTTTAGAAAAATCAGTTTTGGTGTTTGTTAGAACCTGCATTGAATTGAGTATCCGATAAAGTATCGATCACCTCCTATAGATCTACTTATTTATTTATGGAAATAGATTTAAGTTAAAAATATCATGGGTTGTAATCTAAAACAACTGTTTTTTCTCTTTAAGGCATTATGGAGAGGATATTCTTGGAGAAAGAAAAACGATTCTACCAAAATTAAAGCTATACGACTAAGTCTTCAGCTTGTTAATAGGGAGATTCGAGAAGAAAACAAACTCTACCAAAGAACTGCACTTGCACTTCGTTATCTTCTGACATATAAGCACTTTTCTGCAATACTCGAGGCTTTGAAGCACCTAGGTTAGTTAACAGTGTCATACATAGATTAGAAAAACATTTTCTAATCAACTTTAAGCACAAGAAGTAATATAGTAAAATACAGCTAAAGCTTCATTTTTTTGGTTCTGAAATGACCTTGGTATTTTGTTATGCTTTTCCCATTTCAGAGGTAGTTACAAGATTGTCTCCACTTTGTTGTGAGAATATGGCCCAGAGTGGAGCAATAGCTAAAATATTTGTTTTGATCCGAAGTTGTAACCGGAGTGTTCCTTGCATGGAAGTCATCAGATACGCTGTACAAGTCTTGCTTAATGTTGCTAAGGTAGTTTTCCCTTTTAATAGTGACATATTTATTAATTAAGAACTGTGACCCAGCAAGTTAAGTTTTCTGTTGCTCCAAGTCAAAATCCATTTTTAGCTAAGAGTCTTATGAGGGAAATGTTAAGTTAGCATAATTGTAGATAGAAACACTAATTTTTTATATTACTATTTTATTTCTCTTCTATATTGATATTGATGACAATGGCAACTAACATTTTTGACTATTATGTGCTAGTGTTTTTCATGTATCATTTAATTTAGTCCTTGTAGTATTCTTTCAAAGTTGTTTATATTATTAATCCCATCTTATAAGAAAGGAAAAAAGAATCGTAATACAAGTTAGATTCCTATCTAATAACTTGAGTGTGATTCAAATGCATAGTATTTCATTAGAATCTACAGAACTCTTACCTGCTATGTTATACTGAAACAATAGTACCTCTTGTAATTATGTCTGTCACATACATTATTTTACTAAAGCCTAATTCTGTAATACTCTGCATATTAGAATTTAAGTCTTTTGGCTTTGAACTAATGACAGATAGAGCTACCAAAATATAATGCATGCAGTCAAAGGTATTGAGATAACAGAAGTAGATTTCTCTCTTCAACCTTCTCCTCCTCAATTTGGCATTATATCTAGCTTTTTCTGATTAAAAAGAAGTGGTAAGAACACAGACTCTGATGCCAAACTTCTGGGTTTGAATCCCAGCTCTGCAGATTACTTAGCCTGTCTGTGCTAAGTAATTACACTTCCATCAGTTGTAAAATGGATGTAATAATTTAATAATTGTTTTTATCATCTTGCCAATTCTCATTATTTACAGATTTTTTTTTATAGTCTCATCTTAAAAAGTGTTTTCATTTGCTTTAAGATGTTCCTTTTCAGCGATTTTATTTTGTGTGGAACTTTAGAAGTAGGTTGAGAAGAAAACATTAAAATGCAAATACACATAAGATGGCTCAAAAGATGCTAATATCAAATTGTCCTTTCATGAAGTCCTTTGTACAGATGGTCCAAAATTTGACTCTGAATGTTCTTTTTGGTTGGAGTGTTCCCATACTGTATGTGTTTAACTTTTGATTTCTTTGTGATCTCTTCAAGTATGAAAAAACTACTTCCGCTGTTTATGCTGTCGAAAACTGTATCGATACACTATTGGAGCTTTTGCAGAGATACCGTGAAAAGCCAGGTGACAAAGTTGCAGATAAAGGTGGAAGTATTTTCACAAAAACATGTTGTCTGTTGGCTGTTTTATTGAAGACAACAAATCGAGCCTCTGTAAGTATTCATCGGGGCAGTTTTTTGTTTGTTTGTTTCTTTTTTGAGGTTATTTTCCTAGATTTGAAGGTATTGGCTTTTTTTTGTCTGCAGTGATTAGCACAGTGAACACAGGGTTTTGTGTATTCTGAAACCTAATTTTTTTGGGCACTGGTAATGTCTGTTGTTCCTCAAGTATTGAGGGAGCGGAATTCCAAAACTGGAATTTGTTTCAACTAATTCAAATTTACCTGAGAAAATAAGGTATCCTAGCAGGGTAAAACACAAGTCATGTATTTCACCTCATGCTCCTGTGGAAGCCATAAAAATATTTCAAGCTTTCCTGTGGTGGAATCACATTGATAGTGATACATATCATTATCAATGGTGATACCTATAAAGGTGACCATAGGTCATCCTAGGATTATGGTCCACTAATCCACTAGGATTAATGGAAGCCATGGAAATATGTTAAGCAAGGAAGCATGTCCAGTTCCATTTGAACATCACTTGCTGCTGGTTCAAGAATTAGTTTGGGAGAGCGTGTATGGGTGTAGGAAGACTTCTAAAGAAGGAAATAAATGGTCAAGGCAAGAGACTGGATTTGTATATAATTGTGTCAGTGAGCAATGAGCCAATAACTTTGCAAATGTTGAAGAGGTATGATTCACAAGGCTTGGTAAGCAGATATAATAGGTATGTTGCCTATAATAGCGTTTGCCTTTTTTCAGTATCAATTAAGTATACATTTTAAAAATATTTTCCTTCTTTATAATTATCTTACAAATTACTTTGTAATTTGAACAAATCTAGCTACTGAACTTGGAGAACTTGATTTTCCATTGTTAAAAGGTCATATTTACTGCATAGTGTTTCTTGATTGTGATTGATTTTGCTAGCAAGAGTTAAAAAATTTAGATCTTTGAGTTTTAATAAATGTGGTTTTCTTCTTTAGGATGTTCGAAGTAGGTCCAAAGTTGTTGACTGTATTTATAGTCTCTACAAACTTACAGCTCGTAACCATAAAATGCATACTGAAAGAATACTTCATAAACAAAAGAATTCTTCTATGAACATTTCCTTTATTCCAGAAACACCTGTAAGAACCAGGATAGTTTCAAGGTAAGCAGTGAATGTACTTTGTCTTGTTGTGTCATGAGTCATCCATCCATCCATTAATTCATTTAGCAAACATTTATTGGATTTGTACTATAAGCAAGAGATTCTGCTTTGACAGAAGGAAGCAACATATATATTAGATTCTTTGGTAAATCTAAAGGAGACCATCTCATTTAGAGATATAGAAACTCTAGATACTTTCATTTGTTGATATAAATTGGAGCTAGCTAATTTTATAATTACAGTGCAAATTTATTACTCACGAATTCACTTATGATTCCAAATTTATAATATTGGTAATTCAACTGTGATTTTACATTGCTCAGGCAGCAAGATTTTATTGAGTAATTTATCTTCTGATTTTACCTTTTTAACAAAGGGATTTTAGTAGTTTAGATAGCTGGATTTGCTTATAGCATTGAATTTAATTTTCTTCCTTCATTTCTTCTTATCTCCTTCTTTTCTGGTAGGTATAAATTTTTCAGTGTTGATGAGGCATAGGTTTTGACTTGGGCTATAACACAGTTAACACCATAATTGATCATAGTCATAACATAAAAAGATAGTTGTGCCTTAGTCTATACACACATAGTTTACAGCATAACAATATCTGCCAGTCTATAATTGATCAACTGGGCCACTTCTACATAAAGACATTGTAAATTATAATGCTAATTATGTTTTAAAAACTGTTATTAAGACATAAATGGATTCTTTTTTCTTCTTTTGATAGAGGTCAGGTTCTTGCGGTAAAGTTTATCATAGTATAGCACCCTCTTCATTACAGCTGTGCTATTTGATGATTTTGACCAATGTGTACAATTATATGACCACCATCACTAAATATTTCTATCCTACCAAAATTCCCTTGTGCCCCTTGCCAGGTAATCATCTGATTTTGCATTTGTAGTTTTGCCTTTTCTACATTGTCACATAAACAACCACACAATAGGAAGTTTTTTATGACTAGAATCTTTTACTAGCATACTGTGCTTGAGGTTTCTCCATGGGAATGCATGTGTCAGAATTTCATTTCCTTTTATCACAGAGTTACTGTTCCATTGCATGAATATGTACACTATGGACACTCATAAATTAATGTATATTTGAATTTTTAAACTAAAAGATTATGAACACAGAAACTAGTAGAACTCTATCTGATAAAGATGTATGAGTCCCCTCTGATGGATACTATTTCTCCAATGAAATATGAGATGATAAGCTCATTAGCTCAAAGATAGATCAGGCAGGGTGTAGAGGGGACATTTGAAAGAAAAAATGGAAACATACCCATCAATTTAAAGGGCTCATTAGATTTGCTATTATTGGCATAGAAAAAAATCCTGATTCTCTAATTTTTGTAAACTAATATTCACATACACAGAAGGGGTGAAAAATCATCCTTGAATTCAACTTGGAATCCAACTAGAATTTTCCAAATTAATCCATTAGGAAAGAGCATTAAAAGAATATTCCTTTAAGAGAGAATGGAGGATAGCATTTTGGTGATGATGGGATTTTGTGTTAAAGTCAAATGAATTGGAGATTCCAGTGGGGTGGAAGTGTGGAGTGGGTACATTAAAAGAAGTGAAATTGATGAGGCAGATGTGGTGGTTGGCAGTTGTCCCAGATTGTGGTGTCACTGGCTATGTCCTTTCTGGTGATGGCAGAGTCTCTTTTGTTGCCATTTAAAACAGAATTGGTTGTGATGGACAGAAGGAAAAGGGGCTAAAACTGACCCATGAGGTTGTTGACTTTTTAAGTCATGTTGGTGCTAAAGTTACCGAAAGTGGTGACAGGAATTGAAAGAAGACCAAAAGCCAGGTTTACAGAGACTAAATCACTGAGAATTGTTTTGATCTGATGTATGATAAATGATGAGAAGGTAGAGGAAGGGCTAAATAGTATAAGCTTCAAAGGAGCCAGGATTGCAATAGTCTGAAACTAGTAATGGGAAATAAAGGAACACCCTCACCCCTGTTTGGTGTAAGGGAAGTAATGGATTGGAGTAGCCTAACTCTTTAGTTTAGATAAAACAGCAAAGAGCTTTATGAATACCATTTTTTTTTCTTTTCACAGACTACGACCAGATTGGATTTTAAGAAGAGATAAAGTGGAGGAAATCACAAATCCTCTGCAAGCAATTCAAATGGTGATGGATACACTAGGCATTCCTTATTAACAAATACATGCATTTTTGTTGTGTACAATTAAAAAGAACATTTTCAAACTGACCATGAATATATGTACAGTGTTTTTGTAATTTCTAAAATCTATGTTTTAACATTTTAAATGTTTTTGTAAAAAATAAACTGGTTTACATTCTTCATTGTTATTATTTAATAGCTTTATACGTGTAATAGTAGTATATCACAAATAATAAGAGTTATTCATATCTGTTATCTTAAAATATTACTTTGGTTATAATCATATTCCAAAAGGAAAAAGAATAATTTACTACTCCCATTGTAAAACTGTTCCAACTGAAACAGGCAGTAATGTAAATCATTGTCTCTGCAACTAATAAATAAATAAGTGAAGAAAGAAATTATTAAGAGGATAAAATCATTTCTCAAGGGCCTGTCCCTATTGATTTCTTTGCCTGGCCAGTTATCCAGAGAGAAAGCTGCGCTTCAGGAAATGAGTGCAGGTGATGACAAGAGCCTGTAACTGGATCTGGTTTTCTAGTCAAATACCACAGCCCTGAGCATGAGGCGACATTGAAACACCTGAGTTGTCTTCAGTAGCTCTAGGTCACTGACCAGTACTGAACCTGTGTGGTTCCAGGTCCACAAAAGCTTATTTCCAGTTGCTATTTGAAATCTGAGAGTCCTAAGGTCTGTTTGTATATGGAAATCATGACAAGTTTAATTCTGAACTGTGTCAGTAGTGGCTAGAAATGGAGATATCATTTAATTTATTTGTTAGAATTTGTATTAAACCCACTTAGTCTGAAGTTATCTGGGATTTGTTTAGGAAAGACCTAAAGATATTATTGGCATATTAAGAATATATTGACATTAACTTGAGAAGCTTCAATTTCTCTTTGTCTTCTGATAAAGTGCAATAGGACTTCTTAGTACTCAGTGTTTTACAAACTGTCTTTTTTTGTTAACTCCCAAGTATTTTGGTTTTCTCTGTCACCTAACAATATTTTCGTATAAACAATGTTTTTTAATTTGTAGGATAGAACCAACCAGCATAAAACTAATACTGGTATTAATTTCCTCTAAAATGGTTATAACCAATTCATATTTGCACAAGGAATATTTATATAAAACAAATTGTACAAAAGAATGACCTTTAGATGTTAAAAAGTTTTCTATTATGGAATTTGTATCCTAAATATTTAAAATTGTATGTGATATTCTAAATTTCCTATGACATTTATGTGACAATTCTGTATAAGGATTTTGTTGAAACTGAAAGGCTTGTGTATCTGAGTTTGTGTATGTGTGTATAAGTATATACATTCAAAGTTAGGAGACCTAACAAGTAATAAGCATTTTCCTTTAGTAGTAGTTATTTTCTGTAGATATTATATTAAAGATAATAAATGTATTGATTGCAATCTGATTTTATTTTAGATGAGTTTATTGGTGGTGAAACAAGTTTCAAATGAATGCTTGCCTAAATTTCTTAAATTAATATAAATCTCCAGTCTGTTATTGTGACCATACAGTACGTCCATGAACATTTCTCTTTCTGTATATATACTTTGTACCACTTTTTTTTGGTACCACCTTTTTTTTTTTTTTGTGCCTGATGAACTTCCCTTAAAATGATGTGCAAGTTTGAATCTCACTTTAGCTGTAACATTGTCTGCCTCCAGAAGAGGGAACTGGTGTGGGTACAGACTGTTGACAGGTGTGGAATGAAGACTTAGCTCCTTTGAAGTTTGCAGCATATAAACATAGCTGAGACACTATTTTAAAATTGTGGTTTTTAGCTCTGTCTTTGGAATAAAATATTCATCCAGCCTTAAAATCTTTGAAAAATTAACTGTAGCTTCTTGCTTTACTTGATTTCTTGATATATATCCTCACTATATTTGTTGAAATTAGTAACTTAGTAAAATTTAGATATTTAATTTGATATCTCAATATATCTTACTTTTTAGAAAAGAACTTTGATTCCTGTGTCTCATACCCATGATCCTGCAACTAACTTCAATACTCTAAACTTCAGTGTAAAACTGAGCATAAAATGGAATGACATACAGGCGCACATAACAGGATGGATTAGTCCCAGAACATTCTGAGAGATAAGCGTTACAAAGAGGAATAATTGTACATTTCCATTTGTATGAGACTCTTAAAGAAACAACTGATGTGACTTGTGGAGTGCCAGCCTCTGAGGGAGCAGGGTGGGAACTGAGAAGCAGCAAAAGGAAATACCTGGGACAATAGCAATTGATAGAGATATACAAGTGTGCGCATTGCTCCAGACCTACAAAATGCATACTTAAAAATTCTGCTTTTCCTTGTAAATTTCATTTTAAAAATAAGCTCAGTTACTGGTACATTAAGGTATTTAGTAACTTATTTTGAAATACCTAGAAAGAATGGATTAATAATGTGCTTTTAAAAGCATAGTGAAATATTAATGGTAAAGTCTACTTGAAGATTGTTTGAAAATTTTCAAGTTAAAAACTTCCTTGAAGATAAGCAGAAGTCAGAGTAGATAGTCCTAAACTGGAAGTAATCCTTGAATGCAAAATGGGTAAGTAACTGACAGTTATAGAATGGAACACTAATATAGGGAAGGAATTCTCTGCTACAGTCTAAGAGATGCATCAGTTTTACAAACAAAATGTAGAAGCAAAAGAAGTCAGACTGTAAATACACTGGGTAGTTAGATTACATTATAAAACCAGGCCAGACTACTCTGTTTTGTTAAATGGAAGGGGTATTCTATGTGCTTTTCCTGTTTCTTTTGACAGCTAGTTTCATGGCATGTTTAGTTTGTGAGAGTTGACAAATGTGTACAGTGGCATATGTTTTGTTTTGTTTTTTTTTTTTCAAAAAGATACAATGTTGAAATAATAGTAAATTCCACCTCTTAGTATTACTTTGCTTTTTGAATTAAAAAACCTAATATAAACTTTGAAGATCATTTTAATCTATTTTTCTGCTACTATATACCCAAAACTAGAAAATGACCTAGTATAGAACAAGCACTCAAAACAGTTTTCATACATGAATGATAATGTAACAACGCTTTTTTCACCACCTGCCACAGAATACAACTCTAAATGGTAGACATTGCTGCTAATATACTATCATTACTCAAGATAATTAAAATCATTGATACCTTAATCTGTGCAACCTACAGAGCACTATAGACATATATTTAAGTATACGTATTTAAAACTTTGATTTATGTCATATACACTTCAGGTCTACAACGTTCTGATTTAACATCTGTATATGATATATTGTGAACACATAAAAAATCACCACTACTATACAATTGATCCCCTTTACCTATTTTCCCCCATCTCCCTTCAGGAAACAACCATACTGTTGTCAGAACAAGGGGTTTGTTTTTAGTTGACATCATATTTTAGCATCTGTTATCCATTATCTCATGTTCCTAAGTTCATCTTTTCATTTGATCAATAGTGGTAAAGGAATCAATGGCCACAAATGAACTTTACTCTGTGGACTTTTAATTGAAAATTTAAGTTAAAATGTTACTTATTTCATGCAGTTTGAGTTAATTATTATGCTGCTGCTCTTAAGAGCTGTAAATTTCCTATTTATATATGATAAATAGTGTAAATTAACAGGTATGTTGTGTTAATACTAGTCAAAATATTTTAAGTGAAATATACAGCTTGTTACAAAGGGACTTAGATGTTGTAAATAATTAACTATTTCTTCAAGAGAACTTGTGTAATTAATGGGAAATCCCTAGTACTTTCAGATTGTAAAGTTTTTATTAAGTGCATCATTGAAGATGAGGTCAAAAGACTTAGCTTTTATCATCTTATTAATCCTGTCATCAGGAGAACTCAATGCAGAAGGTAAAACTAATTCTTAATCTTTATTATGTAAAAAATATAAAGGGAATTTCTAAAATTAATTTGAATTGTTATTATACTCTTTCAATTGGAAATAGTTTTACTGAAAAACTTATAGTTTACTTTAAATTTTAGATTTTTCCCCCCTTTGGGTAAAACTGGCAAACTATTATATTAATGTAATTTAAGGTGAAATACCCTTTGTATTTTTGGACTTGGGGGCATAAGATATCAGAATCTAAAAACCTTAAGGAGTTTTTAGTCTAAACACAATGTGGTTGGTTATTTAGAAGTTGTATATATATAAGCCTTATTTCTATCTACATACTGAAAGTCATTCCTAGCCCTGAAAAGTTGTGCAGTTTCAATTCTGTTTATGTAAAGTGAGAACTTAAAGTGAAACTTTGAAAAAAGAATTAACAGTAAATCATTGCCAAGATTAACTGTCAAAATGAATTCTGATTTTTATTCGAATGGCTTTATTCATTGGCTGAAATCATGATGTTATTAGTAGGAGGATTGGATGATTGATTGTGCAAATGGGGGTGAAAGGGGGCTCTATTAATACATAGGAGGCCAACATGTTTAAACCAGACTATCCACACAAAGTAAAACTGTAGGCTCTAAATGGAATCTTCATAGATAGCAAGAGTGTGAGGTGACTGTCAACTGAGGCAGGTAGTATATGAGCATGGAGGCTGGAGGACAGCATTCAATACTATTAAGCTAATACAAGAAAACAGGCAGATCATGAAATGTCCATGAGAATAAATACAGAAATAGGAAACAGAGCAAATGACTTGAAAAAATAAATACCTCAGGGAACTTGCAGAAAAAATATCCTCCAGATTATATAACATTCTTTCAGTTGAACAATTTACTACAAATTTTCTACACAAAGAAAGCCTTCAATTAAAGAAATGGAAGTAAAATAAATAGAATTCATTGTATGTAATGCACCTAATTCAACAATAAGGTAGTATCTGCACAGATTCCTCTGGTTTTTTGTTTTGTTTTGTTTTTTAGTAGTAATATAGCTAATTTCCTAATTGTGTGATTATAATTTTGTTCCACAAAAACAAAGTCAGTTGCTTGAAGACAGAAGCCATCATCTCATATCCCCATGCTTTCACCTCTCCCTAATGTAAGCCCTGGGGATGAGGATGGAGTTAATTATCCTCATGTCAGAGCATTGGCCTATGAAAGGTGTATGCATTTACCCCTCTATCCCTCATGCTGGATCCCATTTCCCTAGTTTCAAACTGCAATATGTGTTTGATATATTCTTAAATATGTAACGATTTCTGCAACTTATGACTTGTTTTGTTTGTTGATCATAGATAAAAAAATGACCATAGATGTTATCACCTCATTGTTGTTGTTGTTGTTTTTTGTTTTTTTTTTTTTTTGTAGCAGTTGTAGTAGTTGTTTAGGTATTTCCTTGTTGCTGAACCTAGTTTGAAATAGCTGAAATAAAGATGTCATATTATCATTTTGTTTCTTTGTGAGAATTATAACCTATTATAACTTTCCCGTTGATTTTATGACATTTGCCTTTGTTTTATTTCTTTTTATTCTTTTTATTCTTTTTATTCCAATAAGCTTATTGGTGGAAAATTTATGTAGTCAATATATTTTATCATCTTGTTTATTTGGGGCATTACAAATTCCTTCCTCCAGAAAGTTGTATGTGTGCATTTTCAATCGTTCTTCTCTTTGAAAGAAATCATTTTTGTTGATGTTATCAACTTTTGTCTTACAGTCTCTGCTCTCTCCACTGGTGAATTTTAATTTTACAGGGTGGCAGGAAGAGTGCCTTTTTTATTATGCAGGATGGAGACTTTAGTTTCCTAAACTTGGAATTCAAAAATTGTATATTCTAGAGTTCCAATGTGTTTTCCACTACAACCACTCTGCTGTTTGATTTAATGGATATTTAGATCAAGTAGCATATTTCTACCTTAAGTATTTCTACTTATTTCTTCTTTATAGTCTTTTGTCCATATTACCAGTATTTTTCTCTTATCAAGGATATTCCTTATGCAAATTTGAAATTCATGATTTATTCATTCTACTAATTGCTTCATGAAGTAATGATCATCCACTCATTGTCTTTCTTTAATGGTCGCAAAAGTTTTATTCATTTCTCTCATGAATTCACATTCTCCAAGACACAACAGCTACTGTGATGGATCATATATTTCTTGGTGAGGGAGGGACATACCCCAGACAGAAGGTCTTGAGGGAGGGACATACCCCAGACAGAAGGTCTTGGATGCCGCAACCTGAGGCTGACTGCCTGTTTGTTGCCATTCCTGAACAAGCAGCCATGTGTCTCAGATCCCTGTTGTGTAGTCACCACAGCATTGCTGTATTTGATGAGCCTTTTCATTGTAAACCCTGGTGCTGCTCAGTCAACACTACTCCTTGGGCATCAGTCAGAGGCTTCATTGGAGGAAGTTCATTAGCTGAGCAGCTGCTAGTTCTCTCCAGATTCTCACTGGACAGAAGTGTATCTCGATTTTTTTTTTTTTTTTTGAAGGAAGGCATTCCTACCTCTTTTCATGAATTGCTTTCATAATGCTTTGTGGTATTCTTGGAGCCTTGGAAAGGGTCCTTTTTGTGACTTCTCTGTACTGCTCTCTGCTATTGACTAAAATCCACACATCTGAGCTTCTGGTGGCTTCTCTGAAGTGAGATGCGGTATTTTCTCCAATGGTGTGAAACAAACATATCTCCTGGGACTTGTCAGATTCCCACCATCCACAGTCTCAGAGCTTCCCCCACCCTCTTTCCTTCATCTGCCTTTCTGGGCAGCAGAGACAGAATGTAAAATAAATATGTCAAAAGTATTACTGCACAGCATGATGACATTATTAATTTTGTGTTCTTGAAAGTTGTTAAGAGAGTAGAACTTAAATATTTTCATGAGAAAAATTAGGTAGTAGATGAATGATGTTAACTAGATAAATTATGGGTGTTATTTTACCATATATACAATATATAAAACATCAAATCACTATATTGTACACCTGCAACTAATATAACCTCTATATCAGTTACATCCCAATAAATAATTTATATTAAATGCATATAATATTCACTCATATGTTTGGCATTTTTTATTCTGAAATATGTTTGTGAGAATTGGCATTCAGCATTTGTTGCATTATATTTTACCACTTATACATCATCTCAAATGTGTTTGTGTCTTCCACCAATAATGGGCATTTGGATAGTTTCCATTTGAAAGTGTATAAATACTGTGCAAAACCATCTTGTCATGAGAAGTCCATGTGATCACTTAAAGTCCCAGAAGACTTTCATTTTCCCTGGAAGATTTTCATTTTTCCCACTTCACCACTCACTGAGAACATCTGTCTTTTCATTTCAGTCATTCTAGCGCATGTGTAATGGTACCTCAGGGTGGTTTAAATTTGTATTTTCCTGATGACTCACGGAGTTGAACACTTTTTACTAGGTCTCTGTTCATTTAAATATTCTGACTTGTAAAGTTCTTGCTAAAGTCTTTTATTTACTTTTGAATTGGCCATCTTTTTATTCAAAGCAAAGCAAAAACATTTATTTCAAAATTTGTAAGCTTGCAGTTCTTAAAGGGAGCATCTATTTTAGAATGCTGCTATAAAACAGGATGGCCTCTAGCCACATGTGGCTATGAATAGTGACTTTTCCAAATCTGAGGTGTGAGAGTCAATAGGCACTGGACTGCATGCAGACTTAGTAAGAAAAAAATCTTTAATCTATTGGATCAAGTAAACCTATTGTTAAAATTCACTTCTGCTTACCTGCCTACTAGAAATTTCACAATCACATATGTGACTTTATGTTATATTTTGATTAGAATGTGCTGTTCTAAAAGTTTGGGAAAGAGCCACTAAAAGTAGCCACCTGCCTAGTTTGATTTTGATTGTGTGTGTGTTGGGGTTGCTAACAGGTTAATTGTGGTTGAAAAAGCCTGCCCCAAAAGTACCTTAGACATTTGGGTATTAAAAATATAACACTTTGAATTTAAAAATATTTTGTTGCTTGATCACAAATGTCAAGGCTTTTGATGTGTTTTGCTCTCAACTTGATTATTTACTAATTTCAGAGAAACCGTGTGGTCTTCCCAACTTGGAAAATGGACATTTTGCCCAATATTACTACAGTTTCAAAAATCATTACTTTCCAATGAGCGTTGGTAAAAAAATATCATTTTCCTGCTCACCTGGTTATACAACCAAAAGTGGTAAACAAGAGGCGCAGACCACGTGCACAGCAGGAGGCTGGTCTCCAGAGCCAAGGTGCTTCAGTAAGTTATTGGGATATGAGAGCAATGCATGTTTATAAGATGCAAGCAATTGTGAAGATAAAGGGCAAAAAGAAAAATCTGACAAATGTCTAAACATTTTGGTAGACAAGAACAAAATACTAGTCTACTCTTTTTTTCAGTAGCAATCTCTTCTTGAACTTCTGTAGTATTTCTTATTAAAAATGTATCCTAATTAGTTCTTAATAAAGCTCTGAAGACAATAAATATAATAACTAAAATTCTTTAGTATAGGGAAAGAAGCAGAGATACAATTGAGTTACTTTAAGTAGAGGAGCTTATACAGATAAAGTTGCACAGAAAGTTAGAATAATGCTTGAAACTGATCTGGGGTCGATAAATTGTTACTCTTGATATTTCATCATTCAAAAGACTTCCTGTCATTGTATGCCTACTTCTTTTCTTGTACAGCTTTTGAAAAATGTTTAAATTTTGTTCTGAAATTTGTGAAAAAGAATTGATTAGTTTGTCTCATTATTTAAAAATTTTCTCTCTCAACTTCCAAGAATAATATTAATGTTTTCCATAGGTTTTAGTTTACTTAGGAGATGCTTTATTTCATCAAGTTAAGTAAAGAAATATTTTTACCACAGAAAAATGCATTAAACCCAACCTGACAAATGGTTACATTGCTGATGCAAAATCACTGTACAAATTTCAAGAGAGTATGCGCTACGGCTGTACATCAGGGTACAAAACCACTGGAGGGCAGGATGAAGAAGTGATCCAATGTCTCCCTGATGGATGGTCTTCTCCTCCCACCTGCAGGAAGGAGCATGGTATGTGTTGTGACTCATTTCTTAAAACTGAAGTTAAGCATTTGCCAGGCTTATGTATTTTGTTAGATTTATCGGCATTTTAAAAATTATAATTGATTTTTCATTATGTCTGCAGATGCAAGAAGTTTACATTATATTGTTTGCTCATATGTGAGGTGTTTTCTTAATTCAAACATATACCATCACCATATGTGATTTAGAAAATTAAGCTTTCTCAGATATATGTCACCACAAGTCCCTGATCCCAGAGCACCTGCATAACTTTATGGTTCACTACTTTACTCACACCTTCTTCCCCTCCATTCTGCAATAATATCTAGACTTTTTCTTGGTTCAATTTTGACAGTACCTTTATTTTGTTTTTTCTATTCTACATATGAGCAAAATCATCTGGTATTTGTCTTTCCCTCTGATTTATTTCATTTAGCATAAGTCCCTCAAATTGGATCCACTTTGTCCAGATAGCTGAAGTTCATACTTTTTTTCAAATTGAATAGCATTCTGTCATATATATATATTTTTTTAATTAGAGACTAGGTCTCCCTATCTTGCCTTGGGTTGTCTCGAACCTGTGGACTCAAGCGATTCCTAGCCTCTGCCTCCCAGGTAGCTGGGATTATGGGCAGGCGCCAATGGCCCAGGCTAGATAGCATCTTAAGCCAGTCCTTTGTCCTTAGGTATTTAGGTTATTTTTATAACTGAACTAGTACACCGTGCTACAATAAACATAAGAATATATATACATAGATATCTATAGATAGTGTATCTATATCTATATATCTCCCTTCAAACTAATGTTTTCACATACATACTGCTTTCCAGGGAAACTGAGCCAGTCTGCACTTCCATCAACAGTACTTACAGAATTCCTTTTTCTCCGCACATCTCCAACATTAGTTGTTTCTGTTTTTTATTTTAAATATGGGTAGCTTCATTAGAGTGAGGTGGGGTCTCACTTTGATTTGAGTTTTGATGACAAAATGATGTTGAACATTTTTTTATGTGCCTGTTGTTCCTCTATGTGTATTCTTTGGAGAAGTGTCTTGTTAGCTCATCATCCATTGTTCGATTGGGTTCTTTATTCTCTTTTTGTCAGTTTTACATTTTTTTTAATCAGAGATTAACCCCTTAGAAGATACATGCTGTGCAAATATTTTCTCTCTGACAGTAGCATGTCTTTTTGTTTTACTTTTAATTTCTTTCTCTTTGCAGAAACCTTTTAGTACATCAAACATTCTTAATTCACAGTGATGCTATCATCTTCTACTTTATAATGGGAAGAACCTTAATACATATATTTTTCCCAAATTAAAAGGAAATGTAATATTTCCTTTAGTAAAAGAGAAATTGGGATAATATACATCATAGTATATTATAAGCCAGTATTAGATGCAGTCAAAAGTAGCCAGTAATTTGAATAAGTACATTTTAATAGTTGAAAATTGTTGAAAATGTACACATTCACAAGTGGCACATAATCCAAAATTTGTCACCGCAGAAAGCTTCAGTTTAATGGTGGGCTTTCCTTGAGTACCCTAAATTAGAATTTTAAGATTAGCTGACTTTGGGTATTAAGGACACAAGTGTTTAGGAAAAGGGAACTAAGATACAAATCTTGATGCTAGCACTTTTTTAAAGGTTCAGAGAAAATAAATTGAGATTTTTTTAAGTCATAAAATGCATGCCTTTAATTTTTTTAGAAACATGTTTGGCTCCTGACTTACATCATGGGAATTATTCCACAACACAGAGAACATTCAATGTGAAGGACAAATTACAGTATGAATGTGCTCCTGGCTACTACACAGCTGGAGGGAAGAAGACAGAGGAGGCAGAATGTCACACATATGGGTGGTCTCTTCCACCAAAATGTACCAGTAGGTGCTCATTTGCAAGATGACCTGATATCACTTTGTAAATTTCTTCTCATACAGAAATACATAAAGTTGTCACGACATATAGTTCAACTATATGTCATCTATTTTTTGTTTCAAGTTATAATTATGTTAGTAGCAGGTTTTCATCATTTAAAACTCTTAATTAGGGCAAATTCCTTTTAGTTCAGATCAAGAAATTAAGACCAAAGTTATTTAATGAAATGCAAATCAACACACTTATTGTTTGTAATATAATAATAGCAAATCTATCAATTTTATTATATTTGCAGAAAAATAGTGGGAATTAAAGTTCTACTAGGAAGAATAACATGTCTTTTTTTTTCAATTCTTAGAGTTAAAATGCTCTTCTTTAAGATTAATAGAAAATGGCTACTTTTATCCTATTAAGCAAACCTATGAAGAAGGAGATGTAGTTCAATTTTTCTGTCATGAAAATTATTATCTAAGTGGATCAGATTTAATTCAGTGCTATAACTTTGGTTGGTACCCAGAATCTCCTATATGTGAAGGTAATTTTTAAAATTTCTGAATCATATAAGTAAATATCATGCCTTAATGAATTTTAATATCTCTTAGCCTTTTAAAAATGTCTGCTGATATCTAAATCTGGTGTTCAGTACTATATTTAAAATAACCATTTTCTTTAAAATCAGTGCTATTTTCAGCAATGTATCTTTTAACAGAGAGTAATAGTTTCAGTTATCCCTAGCTGGCAGTTTTGTTGAGGTACTGTATATATTTGCCACATGTTTCCTATTTTGAGAACACAGCCTCTGAAATAATGGAGTAGAGAGCAGAAAATCAGAATAATAGTATCCAGAGTCAAAATGAAAAGCAAGTTTATCTAATAAGAGTTACCCTAAAATGCAATGGCTAGTTATGGTCCAGTTTCTATTTCCTCAGGTGTTATGATTACCTGATTAGAAGACATGGGTTTAAGAGTCATTCAAACACACTTGCAATGTGATATGAAGGGGGTCTTGGTTTAGGAGAGTAAACAGAGATTAGATAAGTAATTGGTAAAAATATATCTAATGCCATAAAGTTGGGGATAAAGTACTTGAACAAACACTGAATCTTCTAACTGGTAAGGTGTGAGACAGCATTTACAGAGGGGTGAGTAATAGGTGAACTAGGCCTGAAAAGATAAGTAAGAATTTGAAGATTGGCAGGGTTAGGGAGAGGTAAAGGACTTGATTGGCTCTATTTTCTCTGTGTGATTAGAAATAATGTCATTATTAATAGAAGAGGAGACAGACAGGGAGGTAGAACTTGAAAGGGAATGGTGAGACTTGAAATAGGTGGTAGGAGAAATGGAAACAAGAAATAGACCAGGAACATGCAATGCAATTGCCAAACACTATCATACTTATTTAAATGAATAGAATCATAACTTAGCTGTTGAATTTGCTGTTGTGCTCAGCAGTTTTGTCCCTGTGGAATTGAGGATTGTTAACTTACTGTCTGTTGCATGTAATTTAAAAATCTATGATAGACCTACTCCTATTATCCTGCTTCTCCAGCCCCCATTCAAACTAGTCAGCATGACAATGACTTGTTATTTTCTCTAGAAAACAGTCACTAGATTTAGGACAAGCAGAGTAGTAAGTTGAATAATGATCTGCTCTAACACAGGAATGCAGGCAGTTTATCAAAGCTTGGAAAGGCAGAACAGCAGATTCTCTTGAAAGCTCCAGTCTGCAGCTCTTTAGCCCAGTGAAACTATTCTGAACTTTGGCTCTCAAAAAAAAACCAAAGAATAAATCTGGACTGTTTGAATCACTACATTATGGTAATTTATCACCTCAGCAAGAGAAAATTAATGTCAATGCTGTCAAATAACTAAAAACAGTTGATTTTAATTTGGTTTGACATCTGGTCAGGAGCTGATCTTCTGCTTACTAATTTATTTACTGCATATATTTTAGTTTATAATACAGGAGACATGTTTCATAATCTCCATTAATAGTTATTTTAGGAATAAAAGAGATATGAATGTACAGTGTTTATTGTTTTAGTTTTCCTTGATGCATAACGTCAGCACACATTTAGCAGCTTACACGTACACATTTGTACTATTTTACAGTTTCTGTGGGTCAGGATTCTGGGTCATAACACAACTGGCTCCTTTGTATCTGTGTCTAACGAAGTCAGTCTAGGTGTTGGGACTGCAGACTCTGCTGAACCTTGACTGGGAATGAATTTACTTCCAAACTCACTGTGGTTGTTGGCAGCATTCCGTGCTTGAGGCTGCTGAAGGGAAGGGCACCCACTTGTCTCATTATTCTCCCTGTTTGGAATCTCACATGTGGCTGCTTAATTGTTTTTAAAATCAGCGGTAAGAAAGAGACCCTCCTGAAAATGGCGTTACCATGTTTTGTGGCATAATCACACATAGATCATTACACACAGCACATGGTCTTTGCTGTAGTCTGATGGTTAAGAGCCTAGGGTTACGTTCATGTTCATGAAAATAGAAATCCCACGAGACCAGGAACAGCAGGAGGTGGGAGAGCAAGGAGGTGACCCCTGCAGTCTGCATATCTCATGCTTCTTGGCATGCTGAACAAGATTATTAAAATGCCATTTGGAGGAAAATTCATGACCAAACATGCTGCAATTTATTCATTAGGAAGAAGAAATCGATGTCCTCCTCCCCCTCTGCCTTTAAACTCCAAAATTCAAACATATTCAACAACATATCGTCATGGAGAAATAGTTCGTATAGAATGTGATCTTAATTTTGAGATACAAGGATCAGAGGAAATACGTTGTGAGAATGGAGTGTGGACACAGCCTCCTCAATGCGTTGGTGAGCAATGCCTTGAATAAACTATCACTCAAGGGAAAACTACAAGTGTATATAAACAGTCTCTCTTTAAAATGGCTCTTTCCAGAAGAAAAAGAGAAGATAGCATGTGAAGACCCTCCGCTCGTTAGGAATGGGGCAGCTAACCTCTACGCTAAGAATTACTACAGTGGGGATAAAGTGACCTATGAATGTGACCGTGGTTATCATCTCCGTGGATCGAAAGAAATAACTTGTAAACGTGGGAAATGGACACTTGCCCCTGAGTGTGTTGGTACGTTGCTACATTTAACAACAATAACTTAACTCACTGGGTAAAAATTTTCATTATCCTCATTCAGTCCAAGTATTTCGAACTGGTGGTCTCTCCTCAGAAGAATTAGCAATACATCTATACTATACCTATTTTGTTACTTTTTCTGTGTCTATGGAATTAAGAAGTCAACAGAAGAATTAGGAGACAAAATAGTTGAATTTTGAACATACATAGCCCTAAGCGGTCTTTTCTGATCTGCTTGATACCATCACATTTGCGTTCTATTGAGAGCACATACGTGACACTGCTGATATAGGGAACTAAATTAAGGTGCAATGGATTCGGGGATGCGCCGGGAGCATGGGCTACCTCACCTTATTTATCACAAGGTTAGCATGGAGTCTTTGCCTTAGTCCTTCTGTTTCCTTTGCTTGGGGCTCTCAGAGTCCTACAGCCTTCCGATGTCTGCCCCTGGTCCTTGATTTCACAGAAGAGCACAGCCAGATGATGTTACCATGCCTGGTTGCTTTTTCCTGTCAGCCTTCTCACTGCTGGGTCATGTGGAGTCATCTCCACAGAGTGCTTATCCGAGATTTAGAGTGTAACAAAAAAGCTGTTAAGTGTGTTAAAGGTGTTAAGGGTGTTAGCAGAGTAAAACAAAGACTTTTAAAAGAGAAAAGAATGAGATCATTGTTCATAGATTGAGACCTGGGCTGAATAGGAATGAGAAGGAACATTGTAAAAATGGATAGTGACAAAAGCAGTTTTAGAACTATTACCTTTAGGCTAAAGAGCATGGTTCCAATTCTCTGGATTTTAAGCATACCTACATTATATTCTTCAATCAAGAAAAGTGAAAGATAGAAAAACTTGTACTTACAAAACCATTTGCTCTTTTTTCTTCCTTAGCATATTCTAAAAACTATTTCATCTGAATAGCATTCCTCCCATTTCTGATGAAGTTAGGAATAAATTGTCTGAAATTATGCAGTGCAAATATTGAGGTATTATGGTGCAAGTAGCAATCTGTAATTCTATCATGTCAAGTTCATAGTAATGTTAAAGTAAGTTTTTTTTTTTCCATAGAAAATACTGAGAATTGTAATCCCCCACCTGATGTAATAAATGGGGCTGTGGTTGATGGAATATTGTCAAGCTACACATCAGGATCTGCAGTGGAATATAGATGCAATGAATATTATTTATTGAAGGGAGCAAAATTTTCTCATTGTGAACAAGGAAAATGGTCACCCCCACCTGTTTGTTTAGGTAAGATACAATAAAATCTTTCTAAGCTTTTGAGATGTAACTGACATATAGCATGATATAAGTTTTAATGGCAAGCATGATGGTTTGATTAAGTTAGTTAACACATCTTCTACCCCAAATAATTACAAATTTTTGTTTTCTTATAAGAACATTTAAATCTACTCTTAGCAGCTTTTAGATCTAAAAAAATATTGTTATTGTATTCACCATGCTGTATATAGGAGGGTCCCCAGAGTTTATTCTTCTTTTAACCACAATGCATTGAATTTCTTTTGTCATTGTTTTTTTAATGATTTTTAAGATAATGTTTTATAGTATGGAAATGATGATTTCCTATGTCTTTTTCTCCTCAAATGTTTTTCTTCTCTTTTTTGCTGTAAGTGGCAGTATTTAAAAATATTTTATTAAATTATTTTTTTTACATCATTATAGTGCCCATAGTTGTCTCACTGCTGGATCACAGGTAACATATTCCCATGTCATTATCCCCCCACCACATTTTGCTCTACTCTTTCCCTCTTCTTTGCTCTATGCTTTGTTTCTACAACGAGCTTGCTAGTTTTGACTCTTCTTGAACTTTTGTTTGGTTCCCCTGTATTGCACATACAAGTGTGACCATTCAATATTTTTCTTTTTCCTTTTGACTAATTTCAGCTAGCATAATCTCTTCCAACCCTGTCCATGTTCCTGCAAATGACATGAGGTCGGCTTTTTTGATTGCCATTCTTTTTGTATACCACAGTTTTGTTTTTTTTTTTTTTGATCCATCCATCTGTTTAGGGACAAATGGGTTATTTCATCCCCGACTATTTTTCCTTCTCATTTTGTAAGCAGAATACCCTTACTTTAGAGTCAGGACTACATTAGTTCCAAACTCACCACTACTTTTAAAATTTCAATAAAGTATGAATTACAAAACTTTATCATTTATCCATTTGAAACATACATTTCAGTGATGATAAGCATATTCACATTCTTGTGACTACTTTTGATATTGTCTTTCTTCTAAATGAAATATCCCCTTAATACCATACTCAAAGTTTCTACTTGTATTGTCTTGCTGAATGTCATTGGAAGAGAAGAATTAATTCAATTCTGTCCATAGCATATTTTTAATATCTTTCCTTAAGACTACTTCCTCAATTATCACCTTTTTAAATCATGTTGTAAAAACATACTTGTAGCAACTCAAAATATATTTGGGATTATGCATGGTATAATGAGCATCTAGTTTCAAGTGGATAATTGTAGCAGCTGCCTAATAACCAAAATGAGATAAATTTGAAAACATAATAGTCACATCAAACTTCAAGTCTATAAATTTGCTTCATTTTTAGCTTCTCTGGTAAATGTTATATTTAAAAATAATGCATGCTGTAGTTTCTCTTCTGACTGCATTAATCTTTTGCCCTTTAAAAATAATTCAACTGATCACTATAGTTAAAATGAAAATTTTATAACTTTCAAATAGACAATAGCATTATAAGCATCTTATAAATTATTATAAGTAATCTAATTAAAAGTATTAGCCCTTTAAGTTACAATATCAAGTCATTGTTATTTACCAAAAAAGTTAATGAATATATAGAGACAACAATAGAAGAAAACAGAAAATATCAGTAACCTTAATAAATGCCTTGAATAAAGGACTCAGATGATGGTGATGGTCTCCTACCTTTTCTCTCTCTCGCTTTCTCTCTCTCTCTCATACATACACACGTGCGCACAGAACAAACATATTTACATAATATATGCTATTGTGAAAATCATACCCATTTTTTTCACTTAAACTCTATCTGTGGTTTGATATTCTTCAACAATACATATTTCAGTAGCCACATAGTTTACATAATGAAGCTTTGTCATCGTTAAATTTATCACTTTTTATGCATGTGTTGTCTATTTTCAACATTTTATATCCCAAACAGTGCATTTAGTACAAATGTTTGTACATTTAAAAAATTATTTTTTAATTTTTTAAATAAATACTTATTTCACTTTTTCTCAAATTTGTTGAATAGGAACTTCTGAATCAGAGAGAACTGGAATTTTAATTATGTTTCTAGTTGTCCATTTGTCCTTAAAGAGTTTATTCTGATTTACGAATACATGTTAACAGAATTAAAGGGATAGTTTCTTTAATTTTTGTCAATGAATATTTTAATATTCACATATTGTTAATTTAACAAATTGAATTATTTTATTTAGCTAATTATTAATCAATTGGGCATGTTTTACAGTGAACCAACTGGTCATTGTTTAGCCATTTTTCCATACTCATAATGAAAGATTTATCTATATAATTTCTCTTGCCATTTAACAATTATGTGTATTGCACTATTTCTTATATTTCATTTACTTTTATTAATAGTGTTTTTAATGCTCGTTAGTTGGAGTTTTAAGTCTTAAACTCTTTCAACATCTCCTTAGTGGTTTGTGTCTTAGCAATCATGCTTAGACTAATATTCCCATTTAAATTTTGATATATTTTCACTATATATTTTTATTGCTGTCCCGTTTTAACAAATATTTTTGATGATACAATTAATATCTGCACTGACTAGAGTTACAGTCCGCTCTGAGGATAGAGACTGGACTAAAATAATAATGGACAAGCTAGTAATGGATCAACCACCTAAAGAAGAACAGTTTGGAGACATCGGTCATTTTATATCTGGAAGAGCTGCCTCAAGACAACCAGATTTAGTGGTAATGAATCAACACAAATATTGACTGAAGATCATTTCTTTTCATCAGGATTGGGAGAGTTATGTATGTTTTATTATCCTTTGCAACGGAACGTACTCTTATTTCAAGGTGACAACAGAGTGATGAGGAACAGAGCTTCCCATCTGTGAATTGTTCTCCCAGGAGTTATGAATCACTCAAGCTTCGCCCTCTTGGTCTTTCCTGTTTTCATTGGACTACAGCCACTTATTCTTCTACCATGCTTTCCCTTCAAAGTTGCTCCCACTGCCTGAAATGTGTTCCCTCAGATGATGTAGTTCATTCCTTAACCTTCTTCAAAGTCTTTGGCAAACATCACTTGCTTTTTGGTCTTATCTCAGTGACCTTTAAAGGAACAACCTCCTTCACCACACTCCTTTTGATGGTCTCTCCTCTCCACTGTTTACTTTCCTATCTAATTGATTCTGATGGTTTAAAGATGACCAGATTACAGCATCCATGTATTTATTACTTACTATGTATGTTTCTTCTATTATAAGTTAAACTCCATGAGGGAAAGGATCTTCGCTTTCTCACTGATATGTAAAATGTGGTAGCTGTCTCACCAATATTCACACAATAAATACCCTTTTCCCCTCCCCCAATAAATACATTTTTGATAACAAGATTTTTACTCTATGATCAACTTAGGTATTTGCAAGCATATGTGGTTTATTTGTTTCAAATTAATTGATTTTAGTTTATAATGTAAAGAAGATACATATTCAATATAAAAATTTAATTTGAGTCCTATCATATATCTCCTATCATATATTAATATATATCTCTTTCATATGTTCAAATGAATTCTCAATTTCAAGGAGCATTTTGTCTTACAGAGCCATGTACTGTTAATGTGGATTTCATGAACAGAAATAATATAGAGATGAAATGGAAATATGAAGGAAAGATCTTACATGGAGATTTAATAGATTTTGTATGTAAACAAGGATATGACTTAGCTCCATCAACTTCATTGACTGAGTTGTCTGTACAATGTAATAGAGGGGAAGTAAAATATCCTTTATGTCTTCAAAAAGGTAAAATAATAGTGTTTTCTGATAGTTTTTATTTCATTAATGTGTCTCTAGGGTTAAAAGTAATGACTCCTAAGCTGTTCACATCTTTTAATCCAAACAATTGGAAATCATTTGATCGATTTCCACTCAGTGCATAAATTTAAGTAAGATGACTATGCTTTCATTTGTCAGTTTTAATAAGTCTATCTTATAAAGAGAGACATTAAATGCATTTATAAGTATCACAAGACTACCAGAAGAATGATCACCTTATTGTCATTAATCAACAATCCTGTAAAACATTGGAAGCAAGGTCTCATAGGTTTATGTCAATTGAGAAATTTTGTTTATTTCTATAGTACAAATACATACAAAAAGTGAGACTTCAAGAGAGGTGTCATATATTTTACTTTCAACTAAATAGGAAAAATATGTTTGTTATGTATTTATTATGAGTGAGATTATAATTGCAGTAATAAATTTTATAGTCTGAAATTATTGCAGAAATGCTTTCAATATTTAAAATTTATATGAGGGCTGTCTAAAAAATATGCTTTTACATCAAAGATTTTTTTGGAGCCATTGTAATAAAAACACAAGATTCTGATGACAGCAATTCATTGTATCCATAACATTATTTTGCAGAATCTAAAGGAATATGTGCATCTCCTCCTCTTATTAGAAATGGAATTGTTGTCAGTTCAATAGTAGATACTTATGAAAATGGTTCCTCAGTAGAGTACAGATGTTTTGAACACCATTTTCTTCAAGGATCAAGGGAGTCCTATTGTTTAGATGGAGTGTGGACTACACCACCATCATGTTTAGGTATGTACTACCAATGTTTTTATTAAAATAAAATTTCATCTTTCATTTTCTATACTCATTGTTATCACACTAATAATTATATTATTAACTAAATTTGCTACTTTTGTGTTATTAGTATATCTGTTAATCACTCCTTTGTAAACTTTCCTCTAGATCACAAATAACTCTAGATCTAGTCCAGTTTATTCTAATAAATACTCACTAAATAACACCATACACTAAGTAATGCCAAACTGGTTTGGTGTGTAAGATGAATATTCATGCTAAGACTAATCGTTCACTGTGATTGGCATGATAATAGAAAATATGAGTGCACTATGGTAACGAAGATAGGAATGGAAACCTAAATCTGGAAAGATGAAGTAAGTTACTGCCTTATTAGCAATACATTGAAATTGAAGTAGCAATATCTAGCAAGATTCTAAGAGGGCATCGTATACTTTATATTTTAAACAAGAAAATCTTTCTTTGCGTTTATATGAAAACGTTATAAATTTTCTTATTTTATTTCACTGCTTAGGACTTCATTAGAGTCAACAATGAGTGGTAAAGTAGTGGGTATTTTTCATCTTTACGTATAGTTTTATAGATTCTTTTTAAAGAAATAAAACTTAAAGATACAGAAAATTCTCTATTTTTTTAAGTTTTTCAAAATTCTTCAGTATTTAGTTTCAGCACTGTCTATTGAAATAACCATATATTCTTATTTTATTACCCTGAAATTACTGAGTATTTTAAATGTTGAAGGACACTTTCCTTCCTGAAATAAGTCCCACATGGTTGTGATGAATTATGAGTTTTACATGTTCTTAGATTTTGTTAATATTTTACCTAAGAGTTTTGCATTTCTCACGAGCAGTTGGACTGTTGTTTTCCTTTCAGGCATGGTATCAAGTTCCTGCTAACTCCATACAGTGAGTTTGGAAGTATTCTCTCTTTTTCAGTTCTGTGTAATTTGTGAGTTTGATGTTCTTTCTTCTTTAATACTTAAGGAATTGACCAACAGTGGGTTTTGAATTTTTGATATACCTGACAAATATTAAGGAAAATTGTCTTCATTACTTAATCAGGTTTTTTGTTGTTGTTTTTGCAGGTTTCTTTATTTCCCTTCACATTTGAAGAACAATTTTGGGTGATATAGAATTCTAGATTAACTCATTTTTTCCAGTGCTTTATAGCATATCATTCCATCTTTTTCTGCTGTTTGTAATATAGTGAAATGTCAGTGATACTTCTGTGAAATTCAGATTATTTTTGTACTCAACTGATTTTTGAGATTCTCTTTCCCTTGATTTATACTAGGTTATTTTTGTTGGGCCTAAGTGAGTGTACTTTGTGCATTTTATTTTTCAATTTGATAACACTTCTTGAATATATAGCTTGATATTTTTCCACACTTTTTGGAGATTCTTTTTATCTTCTCTCTGTTTCAGTTTCTGCAGATATATCTTTCTACAGATATATCTTCTTGTTTATTAGTCCTCTTTTCAGATGTATTTAGCTTACTTTAAATTCAGCTATTGATTGCTCAATTTCAAGTATTTTCCTTGTATATACAATTTCTACTTCATATTTTCTTTTACTTTAGGTTCAAGTTGTTTGGTAAAAATCTACATCTTAACATGTCTTTCTTAACCATATTGATCATACTTATCTATAAGTCCTAGTTTACAAATTCCCTTGTCTGGATCATCTCTAGGCCTATTTGTCTAGTCTTGGTTCTTTTCATTTCTTTAACAGTTGATTAAATATTAGATACTATGTTTGGGAATTTTTAGGAACTTATATTCTAGATAATACTCATCCCACTTTCTGGCAGATAGCATGGTAGCAGGGGTCACAAAACTTTTACAGGTGAACCTTTCTCTAGTTCAGATCTTTGTCTATCCCTCCTCCTTGCAGAACGTCACCTTGTAGGCTTCTCTGATTATTGTTAAATAAGTCAAGACTCCTCCTTCTTATCTTGTTCTAATATTACTGGGAGATAAAAGGAAAAGATCCAGAATTTTGAGTTCATTCTATACATCTCTCATCTTTCTAGATACTTGATCCATCAAGACTTTGGTTAACACAAGCTTCCATATTCTATCCTTAACCCATGAGCTTTCCCAGAAATATGTTGTTGTCCATTCTCTATCAGATTTTCAGTTTGTGCTGAGAATCACTATGTTTCCCAAAAGGAAAATGGCACAGAGAATTTTGAATTCCTCTGAAAATACTTTTATCAGAGTGTTGGGATCTTGATTTAGGACTGCCTCTGATATTCTCTGATTTCCTTCAAATACTTCCTTTTTGTCTATTGTCATATTTTCTAGTTATTGTAGAATTATTAATCTTATATAGAAGTATTAATCTCATATAGTCATAGTCAAGAGCAGGTCATGGATCAATTTTTATTTATTGTTTATTCCATGCATCAGTTTTTCATTTGTTTTGATTAAAATTTCATGTTTTGTGAAATGAGATTCTAAATCATACTACTCATTGGCAAAGTTATTTTGTCATGATTATAAAAATCTATAAGATTCTTTTTTAAATTTCCATTCATATTTATTCTAGTTATTTAAATATATAGCATCTAGCATAACATTTTATCCATTAGGTGTTTAATAAATACTTGTTGAAAATATTTGAATGGATGTTTTAGTGTAATCTAATTACATGAGTCATATATTCTATTAGCAATTCTGTATCATTTGACCTATTTTAAAAGATATTTCTTAGTGCTAGGCAAACAGAAGTTAAAAGTACACAAGCAACCCCATCTTTTGAAATTTATTGATGCTTTCAAAATGTTTTTTTTTTTATGAAAAAGAATTCAAAAAGTCTTGGGAAACCTAATACTGAAGTTTTTGTTTTGTTTTCATGTATAATGGGACAATGACATTCAATGCTTAGAACTGAAAGTATCTCCACCAAGTCTTGATAGTCCTTAATAACTATAAATTGAAAGGAAAGAACACCATAGAGCACTTTGAATACCATCAAATCAGAAAGTTAGAATCAGTTTGTGTCTCCAGTTCCATAATACATTAGCCATCAAACAATCACTCTAGTTTGTCTCATGGGTATTTTATGTGAACATTTGGAAGAATAAAGAGAAAATGAACATTATATAATGGTTGCTAGCTATATGCAATGCTATGCCTTTCTAATGCCTGTGAGTTTCAGGTTATTCTGAGTAGGAAGCATACTAAGATGTATCAAGACCATTTTCTTCTTTCTTTCAGAGCCTTGCACATTATCTTTTGTTGAAATGGAAAAAAATAATTTACGCTTAAAATGGAATTTTGACAATAGACCATATATTTTTCATGGAGAGTATATTGAGTTTCTCTGTCAGAGAGATTCTTACATGGCTCAGAGATCAGAGCTTAGAGTGCAATGTGAAAGAGGGCAGTTAAAATATCCAAGATGTATTCAAAGACAAAGGTAAGAAGAGGTTTGTTGCTACACTGACTATTTTGGTCAATTCTTACTTAAAGCATTTTTTTATATTTTAAATTCTAGAAACATTAGGTGCTACTCCTTCTTTATCATCATTATAAAGGAAAAATATTATTTTCATGAATTTTTTTCTAAAACAAGCAAGTACCTTGAAGTATAAATTTAACAATTTATACTTCCTGAGATGTCCAATGTCAAAGCATTGTTTGCTGATCTTTATGATAGTTTGTCAATTAGTGAAATAAGTAAATTTTTATGTGTAGTACTCAAAAGTGGAAAAACTTAACCTATATTTTCAGAGATGAGAGAAAATAGCTTTTCTCTATTTCTCAGCTTATGTTTGCATAGATGTAATAAAGACTGAACACATTGTTGTATTAATATTACTGTGGATAAAAGAGCATGATAATTACATGGATAAAATTGTGGTATTTATTTTCAGCAATGTATTTCTGTATAACTATTTGAAATCACTACTGAAGTGTCTCCTCTTGTGACAATTGAAAATTATCTGCTGCTTAGTGATCTGAAATGATCCTGATCTTCTTAAGACATATTTAAAAAAATATAATAAAAGAATGTAAATAATTTTATAGCATTGGAATTTTGAAACTTTTAAAGATAAGAGTATAAAAGGAAGATAATGTTATATATTTAATTAAAACATATTTTTAAATGTATGTAAATATACAGGTGCTGTTTAGACATTTTAATTTATGAACTTTAAGATAGCTCTTTAGACAATTGGAACACTCTAGAAAAACTCATTTGTAAGATGCACATCAGTGGTGAATGTTTTCATTATTAGTTGCATAAAATCAGAACAGAAAAATAGTATTTAAATGTTTTAGTACATTTTGGGTTTCTCCTTTCTAAGAAGAAATGAAGGAAATAATACACAAGTTATCAAAAACTGTTGGTGTAATAGATGACCTTGAGTTTTAAAAATGGAATTGGTGTTATACTTTGAAAAATATGGTTACTTGTTTAAACAATGAATAATTACATGTAATGCCAAAAGATTATTATTGTAATAAAAAAGTTACATAGATATGATGTTTATCTTATCTGTCTCTCTCTTTCTCTCTTTCCAAGGATGCTATCTTTTCAGGAACCTTTGAGGCCCTAAGAATGAATTACAGAAAGAAGAGTAGTATTTCAACAAATTATAAAATCCTTTAAAAATCTAATATTAAAAGAAAAGTATTAAGATGAAATATCTATCTTTACTGGAAAAATTTGTTTTAATCGTTGAGTGTTTTTTAAATAAAAGGCAGAGTCTGTGTTTCATTTCTAGTTTGAATGATTTGACATGTAATTTATTACGTCTTCTACCTATTATAGAATTAATCTATACATCACACTATTTGTTTTCCACTGTCCATTTACTGAATACTTCACTCTTGACCACATGCAAGAAGTTTCCATTTGTCTTTATCTTTTTTTAGTCAGGTTTTCTCTTCTAATTCAGTATGTATGTAAACACTAGAAAATCAAATACACAAGATGAACTGCATATGATTATGAAAGAACATACTTTATTAAATAAAGAAGAGACTGCCTTTCATAACTCTTAAATCTAGAGAACTTAAAAAAATAACATAATATTAGCTCAGGGTTAGTAATCAAATGTTTGTGAGGTAGTAAGCTAACTACATGTTCAAATATTGCCCAAGAAAGAGTTTTAAAGAAATGATAGCCATTTTGATATGATCGCCAAATAATTCTTTACATTAAAAAATTGTTGGGATCATGCAGATTATTAAATCTGAAACCAGTGAGTATTGAAAGCATTGAAAAATAACATTATCACTGTTACCAAGCTATGTGGTGGCTTCAAAGTACCACCTGACAGTTTTTCAGCTTGAAGTAACAATTATATTTTAATTGTTAATCACAGCTCAATCACAGGCAGTGTAGTGACACGACCTAAGTTCAAGGTTACTTCTCAGGACTACTGTTACAAATATAGCAGAATTTTTCTATCTAGAAAATATCCTGTTCATCTACGTCAAGATCTTATTTTTTCAGTATGATGATATTACTCAAGCCACTAATTGATAACTCTTTACTATTGGTTTTTGAGATGACATCTTTTATAAATGAAGTCACAGGTTTTTTTAACCTATTTTAACCTTGACTGTAGATTCAATATTCATCCGATGTTATGCATCCATGTTTTGGGGCTGTCCTTGAGTGTACATTCATTGTTTCAATTAATTTTTATAGTAGTTTTCTGTAATGGACCCCATGGAGTTGAAGTTTGAAATTAAATATTAGGAAGTACTGATCCTTTTCAACCAATCGGTCAACCACACATCAATGATACTGAGTGCCTGCTATGTCCCAGAGGATGTGTTAGGTGATACAGGTCACAGAGGTGAATAAGACTTATTCATTATTTTCAAGAAATCGCGAAAAAAAAAAAACACAAAACGACGCAGTTTAGTAAAACAGATCAAATGGTAAGGGTAACAGCCAGTTCAAAGAACTCTGGGAACAAGCCCGACAGGTGGAATAATACTTCTTGGGGATTGATCAGACAAGCAGCGTTTCACCTGGGCAGCTGCTGCTGTACTCAAGGTGGATAATCTCCACCTGAGAGTGTGTCCAGTGTTGCCATCTGTTCTGCTTTGTTATGTGTGGGATCGACTGACTTTTATATGTGTCAGGGGAAACAAAACACTTGTGAGCAATGAAGACCAAAACTGCCAATTTGTAAACTACGAAGCGAAAGACATGAAAAGGCGAGAAGTGCTTGCACAACGCACAGCGGTGGCGCATGGGAGGCGGCGATAACTCGGTGGGTGTGGAGAGGGCGGGAGGGCTGGGCATTATGGAAAGCTTACAGAAAAAGCATGTCTCTGGTTTACCAGACTGCAGAAGACATTTTAGGCCGAACACAGGCATTTCAGATATAAGCACAGACCACATTTGGGGACAAGAGGGAAGGAATGGGATTGAATTCACCCCCTCAGGACCCGCACATCAGCCCGAGGATTAAAACGCGACCTTCCCCGGGTCCCAGGGCAGCGGGCGCAGGAGGACCCCAAGGGGCCCGCGAGGTCCGCTGCTGCCTGGACACGAGAGACGGCCGCGGCTGCTGGGACCTGAGCCCGGGGGAGCCCGGGCGGCCCCGCGGCACCACGACCCCGGAGTATGCGGCTTCCCCGCCGGTCCTGTCCCTCAGCCACTTCTGCCGGTCGCCCTTCCTCTGCTTCGGAGATGTCCGCCTGGGAGCCTCGCGGACGCTGCCCCTGACCCTGGACAACCCGAACGAGGAGGTGGCCGAGGTGAAGATCTCGCGCTTCCCGGCGCCGGACCGCGGCTTCAGCGTCTCGGGGCGCATCTTCGTGCTGCAGGTGGGTCCGGGGTTGGGGCGGGCGGCGGGGCCCTCCTTCCCCTTCCCCTCCCCCTCCCCCGGCTCTCCTCAAGCGGAGAGCGGCGGGGCGCAGAGGAGCCGGCCACAAGCCCCTAAGGCCGTCGGTCTGTTGGCGGCGCCGACCCGCTCTCCCGGCCGCCCGTGTGGCGAAAGGCCCGGCTCGCTCGGGGGCACCGGCAACGCTGCACCTGCCGCCGCAGGAGCATGGTCGTCGCGCGCTCCGT
>PVHY01006693.1:0-72633 GCA_004024945.1 Uropsilus gracilis
CACCTCTCTCTGTCCCCCAGCTGCCCAGCTTACCGCACTTCTCTTCCTACCCTTTTCCTCAAGTTCCAGGCTGGGTGGTGGTGCTGGTGCCTCGCCTCCCCTGTAGGCCAGAGCCGGGCCCCAGGTTTGCGGGGAGGTGGGCTGGCTGCTTCCTCCCCATGGCACTGCCATCCCTCCTGTTGTTGGTGGCAGCCCTGGCAGGTGGGGTGCGTCCTCCTGGGGCTCGGAACCTGACGCTGGCGGTGGTGCTGCCAGAACGCAACCTGAGCTATGCCTGGGCCTGGCCACGGGTGGGTCCTGCTGTGGCACTGGCTGTGGAGGCACTGGGCCGGGCACTGCCCGTGGACCTGCGGTTTGTCAGCTCTGAACTAGACGGCGCCTGCTCAGAGTACCTGGCACCCCTGCGCGCCGTGGACCTCAAGCTGTACCATGACCCTGACCTTCTGTTGGGCCCCGGGTGTGTGTACCCCGCTGCCTCTGTGGCCCGCTTTGCCTCACACTGGCACCTTCCCCTGCTGACGGCGGGCGCTGTGGCCTCTGGTTTTGCCGCTAAGAATGAGCATTATCGTACCCTGGTGCGCACTGGCCCCTCTGCTCCCAAGCTGGGTGAGTTTGTAGTGACGTTACACGGGCACTTCAATTGGACTGCCCGGGCTGCCTTGCTGTATCTGGACGCTCGCACAGATGACCGGCCTCACTACTTCACCATCGAGGGCGTCTTTGAGGCCCTGCAGGGCAGCAACCTCAGTGTGCACCACCAGGTGTATGCCCGTGAGCCGGGGGGCCCTGAGCAGGCTACCCACTTCATCCGGGCCAACGGGCGCAGTGAGTGTGGCCCAGGCTATTTTAGGGTCATGGGAGGAGGGTCGCTGTATCCCTAGAGCTCAGCGCTGGGAAGCTGGAGTTGGAGGAAGGAATTGAGGAGCTGTGTGTGGTGGTTGGGGTGAGGAGCCACATGCTGTGAGTAGGCTGAGGCTGTATGTGCGGGACGCTCATGGGCATCAGAGGCAGAGGTAAACAGGGACTGGAGGTGGCATGAGGGGTGACACAAGTCAAGGGGGAACGCGGGGTTAGAGGAGGGATACTGAGTTTGGGGAGTGATGTGCGTGCCCTAAGGTAGTGAGTGTGATTGATGGCCACTCCAAGATGTGTGCTGTCTGTGAGCAGACTTCTCAGACTGGGGACCAAGAATTCTTGATGACGGGAAAACAGCAAGGACTCCATAACCGGGTATGGGAGCTCAGCACATTTGAGAAACAGGTCAAGCTCCCATGGAGAGAAATGTCTGAGTGTTCAAGGCCTTTGAGTCTAGGGAAAGGATGGGCAGAGTAGGGGAGTGAGGCGGACTGGGTGGGGAGCAGCAGGCGGAACTCTGGGAATAGGAGAAACTGGAGACCTTCCTTCTCTGGGGGCTGGATCCAGGCTCTGACTTGGGCCAGATGGTCCATATGGCCCCAGGGTATTTAGGCTTTGAGAGGGAGGGTTGGGAGCATCTGCTGGATGGGTGAGAGGGCACGCTCCTCTTTGCTAAGGATGGAAATGCAGATGTTGCAAGGGGGGGGTGTTCGGGGGCCTGGATTCATTCTCAGGATGCCCCACTGTCTTGTACCTGCTCCCAGTTGTGTATATCTGCGGTCCTCTGGAGATGCTCCATGAGATCCTGCTTCAGGCCCAGAGGGAGAACCTGACCAATGGGGACTATGTCTTCTTTTACCTGGATGTCTTTGGGGAGAGTCTCCGTGCAGGCCCCACGCGCTCTACAGGCCGACCCTGGCAGGACAATCGCACCCGGGAACAGGCCCAGGCCCTCAGGGAGGCCTTCCAGGTATCATTTGAGCCAAACTTGAAGGAGGGGAAAGAGGGAAAGAGGGCCTTCTTTGGAGATTCTCTGTCTCTCATGAAACCCCAGAGACCATAGGGTCCGGGTAGGAATAGTGAGCCACAGGAGTGAAATGAACAGAAGTGTTCCAAGTCTGGTATTTTTCACTTTTGCACAAAAGTAGAGACCTTTTTTTTTTTTTTTTTTTTTTTTTTTTTTTTTTTTTTTTTTTTTTTTTTTTTTTTTTTTTTTTTTTTTTGAGGCTAGGTCTCGCTACTTTTGCCTGTGGAACCACAGGCTCACGTTGCCTGGGGTACCACAGACTCAAGCAATCCCCAGCCTCAGCTTCCCAGGTAGCTGAGATTACAGGCACACACCACCATGCCCAGCTGTAAATTGTTTTGGAACCAGGTCTCACTCTGTGCCCCAGGTGGGACTCAAACTGCGATCCCTGACCCCAGCCGCAGCTTCCTAGGCTGCCACTTACAGGCATGCGCCACCATGCCCGGCCTTTTTCTCTTTTTGTGTGATCTTTTCTCTGTGTCTGCCAAGATTCCCTCCCAAGACCCCCGCCTTCCCCCCCAACACTGACATTGCTGACTGCCAAAGGTAGGGTACAATTTGGGAGAGGAAAGTTCAGGGGAAAGATCCATCCCTTGCCCCAGGAGGAACTCCATCCTCCTTGGAGAAATGAGGTGTGATTGTGATTGTTAGACACAGTGTGGGAAGGCTGTGACTGTGTGGCCTGGAACTGACGCTGAGGACTTCAGTGGCTCTGAGGAGGGAGAATTTATGTGGGCTGGGTTTAGGGAAGGCTTTTGTTGAGGAACTGAGGCTCCATTGTGACTTCAAAAATAGATGCCATCTTCCTAGTCAGAGAGGTGGAGAGAATCCAGGTTTCCTGAACAACAAGAAAAAGACAGAATGGGCATATTTGGGGAACCAAGAAGATACTGACCTGATAGGAAAGAAGGGTTCACTGGAAGCAAATACAGGAAATACTGTTGCAGGAGTAAAATTGGAAAACAACAGCACTGAATCTAAGGTTAAAGTACTTGGATTTGACTTTGGGGTTTTTGCAATTTTTTTTTTTGAGGGAAAATATAGTGACAGTGTTGAGATTGGCTTAGAAGAGGAGACTAGAGACAGCAAGACAACCTATGATAGGTGAGAAGGGAGTGAGGTGATACAGGCTTGAGCTAGGGTTCCATGACAAGCTTAGAAAGAAATGGACTTAAAAAGCATTCTGCAAGGGTGGTTGATATGACTGTTCATTTTACTCCTCTGCTCACAACTTTCAATGACTTACTACCTACAGAACTCCTAATCCTGACATGTAAAGCATCTTTCACAGACTGTTCTCAATCTACCTTTTCAGTTTTATCACCCAGAACCTTCGTGTGGAGTGCTGCAGGCTCTCGCTAGCTCCTGGGCCTCTCTGTCACTGTCTTTGTACTTTGCTCCTTTGTAAGGAATGCTTTTCCTTCCCTTACCCCAAGTCTCTCCCTCTCAAAGTCATATCCATGCATTGTTATCTGGTTCTTGCCCCAGTTTTTCACATTCTTCCTTTTCCCTTTGTGGTTCTGTGCGTCTGAGTAGAGGTGTGTGGAGGCTAAACTTGGGTGCTCTCTTCTCCAGTGAGGTAGGTTTTTGTGGCTGAGATGGTATAACTGGCTGTGACCTGTGAGTATATGTCTAAGTAATAGTGCGTGACGGTCACATTTGGACATGGGTAGTGACAGGATAGGTTTTGTTCATGTCACAACTTTTGCTTAAAACAACCTGTTCACCTTGTCTGTCTGGATCTTGCTTGCATGTTCTTTAAACTCAGGCCAGCTAGTTTCCCTTCTAGGAAACAATTCCTGAATCCCTGGGTTGTGTTGAGTGTTTCCTACTCTTGTGCTTAACTCTGTCTACTGTAGAACTGGCCTCATTCATTTGAAGACTGACTCATTCTTTTACCTATTTATGTCCCAGTGACTGTGCTAAGTATGCAGTGGAGAGCATAACAGATGTAGTCCCTACCTTTTGAAGCATACATTTAGTAGGATAGACAGACAATAAGCAAATAAACAAATACAGATGTAGAACAAATTGTGAGAAGTCTTGTTGAAGAAAAAAAAAAAAAGAGGTAAGAGAAGAAAATGACAAGGGATTGTACTTCAGCCTGTCTGGTCAAGCCTGTCTCTGGCTTTCCCAGATGGGAGAACTCCAAAGCTTTTTAGGCTCTGTTCTATTTGTGGAAGAGACACCTCTTTTTGTGTGAGATTTCCTATCAGTCATGAGAACAAATACTTAGGGTGGAGGAGGAGGGACCAAGTCAGGTAACAATTAGCTGTACAAATTCATTCTCATCTTTCCTATTTGCTGTTCAGACTGAAAAGCTAAGAGGGAGGTTTTGCTCCAGCATCAGAGAAAGGGAAATAATCAAGGATATGCGAGGGAAAAATCAAGGCTTTGGGGTGGGGTGGGGATAAAGAGGTGATGAAATAGCCTCTGGTGAAGCTGCTCTCACCTTTTACCAATGCTGAAGCAGGGTAAGGGGTGAGGGAAGTTGGGTGGGCAATTTCAAGCAAGAATCCAAGAATGAAAGCAGAGAGAGTTCTTATCCCAGAGATACCAGACTCCCTGGGGTTCCCAAACCAGATCTGCCTGGAAAAGGTGACAGTGGAAGTGAAGGGTCCTTGATACAGGTGCCTGAGGCTTTTCCAGGAGGGGGTCCTGCTCAAGGAGATGGTCCCAGCTCACTCTGGCTACTCACTACAGGAGAGAGGGCTCTGAGATAAAATATGGTGATAGGAGTTTTCTCTCTGATAAACCATCACTGCCTAAGAGCAGAGATCAGGCTCATCTTGGTAACCCATGAGCCTAGAACTAAAGAAGCAAACGGCCAATTCTAAGGATCAAGGTTCCAGGCTGTGCCTTTTTATTTTTTATTTTTAATTAGACTAGGTCTCGCTATTTTTGCCCGTGGAACCGCTGGCTCTTGTTGCCCGGGGTACCACAGACTCAAGCAATCCCCAGCCTCAGCTTCCCAGGTAGCTGGGATTACAGACACGCACCACCACGCCCAGCTATTTTTTTGGAACTAGGTCTTGCTACAGGCCCCAGATGGGACTCGAACCTCAATCCCTAACCCTTGCCGCTTCATAGGCTGAAGCTTACAGGCACGAGCCACTGTGCCCGGCTCAGGCTGTGCTTTTGAGAGCTGTGTGGTCAGCACGCATACAGCAGTCAAGGCCTTGGTGGCCAGCGTGAGTGTGGGTTACAGATAGGGACACCCGCAATGAGAGTGGAGGCACTAAGCCAAGGACTGTGTAAGGCATAATCTCTTCCTGGACACTATTCTTTGTCTTTTTTGCTACACTTGTCAGTGCCTCTTGCTGCAGCTGAGTGGGTCTCAGTGTGGGTGTACCTGCAGGCAAGAGCAGGCACCTTCTGCCCTTGTACATTTCCCAGATGCTGTCCTGGTTTCTACCCACTGCTGAACCCATTTTGGCTGCCTTTGCGTTTTAAAAATTTTCAACCTGGGTTTCACAATGAAATGGGACACAATTACCCACCATCATGTCTTCTCTCTAGCCAAAAGTGAACTCAGAAATCCTTTGGAGGACTGTCCTCATCTTTTAATTTTTATTGTTTTTTTTCTTCTTCTAGTAGCTGGTAACCATAGCAAAAAGAGTCCAGTGCAGCAGTTTTCAGAACATGATCTTGGGGCCCTGGGGGCACCCGAAGTCCTTTTAGTGGGACTTGTGAGGTCAAAACTCTTTTGCAGTTCTCACTAAGGTGTTGTTTGCCTCTCATTCTCATTTTTTCACACTATTTCAGTGGAATTTTCTACGGCCTATGTGATATGTGATGTCACGCTGGAAACGCTGATAGACGAGCTTGTGTTCTCTTGTGTTTTCACATTTTGTCTGTTTTGACTTCTAGTGCAATGTTTGTTAACATTGAAGATATAATTCAAATAACCAAGACAGCTTTTGGTAGTATAAAGGATTTTTAAGTCCAGGAGGCTTGGAAACTGCTAGTCTAGCAGACAAATGCCTATAGGATTAACTACATTACAAAAACATTAAAAACCTGTCTTTAGTCTTTATATTGAAATATAAATTGTATCAAGCTGATCTTTTCCATTTTTTTCAAATTGTCATCAACAATATCCTCCCTTCTGTTTTCCTTTTATTCTTGGAACAGGCGTTGTGGAGTGAACCCTTAGTCCCCTTCAGTACCCCTCTCTGTTTTTCATTTTTCTTCAGAGAGTAAGAGTGTTAGAACTTCCAAACCCGCTGTAAGAATAATTATGTCATGAGGGCAACTGCAGCTTGTAAATGTTAGGGACCGACTTCATTATTTTCCATAAGATATTTTTCAGTGAATTCACATCATTTGGGATATCTCTAGTAGCACTACTGTCTACATGTGCTTTTGTGATGAGAACTAACAGAATTAGTAGAGATGACTAGATTTTTAAGCTCTCATTTTATAGAATCACATTTAACAAAATGTTTTGAACTGTGGTCTTTCCCTGAAATTGCACTGTTATTTTCCTGGTGAAAGTAGAAGCCGGTCTCAGAAGCCATCACTTAGGGGAGGAGACATGTGTGAGGTCAGTGGGAGCCAGGCAGGCACTGGAGATCCAGGGCCACACTGACTTGTAGCCAGCAAGATCATGCATGGCTGAGCCCACAGGTACCATTTATTTATGATATGGCAGGGCCATGAAGCTGCGTCTTCTGTCACACCTACTGCTTAGTGACACATAGGCCCGCGCCTGTGTGTGCAGGACAGTGTTGCTTATGGCAGGTGCTCCACTTTTGTTCAGTGGATGAGCTCACAGCTTTTCACAGATGGAATCACACCTCTGTCTCAAGGTACTTCCTCTCAGGTGTCAGAGAGCCTCAAATCTCTTTAATTCACCGGGTGAGGGCTGTGTTCCAGCTGGCCCAAAAGAAAATGTCAACACTTTACAGATAGCAGTCACAGTAATGAACACCACTGGAGAGGAGTGGTTGATCAGCATTGTCCTTGATAACAAACAGATACCCAGATGGAATGGGACAGAGAAACGGTGGTGGCTTGGCAGAGAGGCCTGGGTGGTGTCAGGTGCTCCAGGAAAATAATGGGCTGAGCTTGGGGGATAAAGTTGACTTCATCTGTTTCCAGTCTTCTTCCCAGAGCATCCTGTATCTCTCATGGAGGACTGCTGCTCTCTCCCCAGAGGTATTAGTCAGCAGGGTTTAGTATGCTCTCAGCCTTCAGACTCATGTGTATTTTTCATAGCATGTATGTCTCACCTTTATGGTACCTGCTGCCTCTCTTCCCCTAATGCCCTTATTGAACCCTGTTCACTCTTTCCCACCATGTGCTATTGGTATAGACTGTACTGGTGATCACATACCGAGAACCACCCAATCCTGAGTATCAGGAATTCCAGAATCGTCTGTTGATGAGAGCCAGGGAAGATTTTGGTGTGGAGCTGGCCCCTTCCCTGGTAAGTAGCTGTATCTTATCCTTAGAGCTGGCCCAGGCTTTGCGGAAAGACTCTTCTCCCTGAATGAGCATTATGCCTTGGCTGTGGAGCCAAGGGGCCTGTCTGCTGCTTGCACAGAGGGGGCAGGGCTGGGGGGGGGGTGTTGTGGATGGGACATGGGGACTGACTGCCTCCATCCAAGGTTTTCCCTCTCGTAGCATGTCCAACAAGCTAGGTATGGCTCCTTAGGGCTGAGAGGAAGTAGAAAAAGGGGGCTGAGGGAAGGACCTGGCAAGATATCTGGAGAGCACTGCTGATGTTACCCACCCCTAGATGAACCTCATTGCTGGCTGCTTCTATGATGGGATCCTGTTATATGCTGAAGTCCTGAATGAGACAATACAGGAAGGGGGCACCCGAGAAGATGGACTTCGGATTGTAGAGAAGATGCAGGGACGGAGATACCACGGTAATAAAGGTTTCAGATAGAGTCCAGAGGGCTGCTCTCAGGCCTGGGAGTGGAGTGGGCAGAAGACAATACAGATCCTAGGGGCAGGAGGGAGTGTTACTAGGGGTCAGTGAACATGGTGGAGGGGCCATATATTAAGAATAGGGGCAGAGCTGGAAGCTGAAGTAACTGGAAGGATTGGGGGAAAAGAGAGGGGTCCAGATCTCTAAGGAGTGTTCTTTCTACCTTAGGCGTAACTGGACTGGTTGTCATGGACAAGAACAATGACCGGGAGACCGATTTTGTCTTGTGGGCCATGGGAGACCTGGATTCAGGGGACTTTCAGGTGATGGGGAAGGAGACTGGGGAGAGCATATGGGCCCCCCCCAAAATCCAGCTTTCAAGGGTTCAATGGCAAACAGAAACAACGGTGCTGGAGGCCGGGACTAATTTTCTCTGCTGGTGCTGTATCCTGGGTGGGTGGTAGGCTGAGAGAAAGGCAGTCAAATAGCTGGGATCTGGGGGAGGAGGTGGGAACAGGGCTGTGGGCCTAGTTTTTCCCTTCTCACAGCCTGCAGCCCACTACTCAGGAGCCGAGAAGCAGATTTGGTGGACAGGGCGGCCTATCCCCTGGGTGAAGGGGGCTCCCCCCTTGGACAACCCCCCCTGTGCCTTTGACACGGACGACCCATCCTGTGATAAAAGTGGGTGTGTGCAGGGACTGGGAGCAGTCCTTCCTCCCTTTACTCTCTGTTCTTTCACTTCCACCTTACCCACACCCCAACCCATCGCTCTATTTTTAACCTCTGCTTCTATACCCCTTCCTTCTTCCCTAAAAAGTCTTTCTACTCCCTGCACCCTGAGCAGTACCCCTCTCCCCATGTTTACAACTCCATACACAGACTTTCTCAGGGCCCCCCTCTTCCCTACAGCTCCGCTTTCAACCCTGGCAATTGTGGCTCTGGGCACAGGAATCACTTTTATCATGTTTGGTGTCTCCAGCTTCCTCATTTTCCGGTGAGTTCTGGGCTTGCCACTGACTACTCCCTACCTCCCCGTTGCCACCCAGCTTTCTGATCCCTCTGACAGGTTCTTGATTTGGTTGTTGTCTCTCAGGTACAACACAGCTCACTCTCTCACCTTTCCGACTGTCTTCTAGCCTAGGTGTTATTTTCCCTACTTTCATTTGTAGACTGGGTGTACGAGCTAGTGATTTTGAGGGGGGTTGTATCAGGGCAAAGGTGCATTCTCTATAGATGCCACCATTTTAAGAAAAAACTTTGATCTTCAACCTCTGTGTTTTTAAACGTGTAAGGGGCTTGATTCATATATGTAGAGAGGGTATCCTTCTCTTAGTCCTCCCTCTTGGCTGTAACAGTTGCAGCTTCAGGAACTGCAGAAAAGCCCCTGCATCCCCACTGTTTGCTTAGGGGGTGGTAGGATTGGGCTTGCCAGTCAACTGAGGTGCGTAGTCCTTACAGAAAACTGATGCTGGAGAAGGAGCTGGCCAGCATGTTATGGCGCATCCGCTGGGAAGAGCTGCAGTTTGGCAATTCAGAGAGATACCATAAAGGTGCAGGCAGCCGCCTCACGCTGTCACTGGTAAGCCCCTGTCTTGGCTGTCCCTCTGCTCCCTCAGAGTTTCTTGCCTTTTCTCACCCTGGACCTTTCCCAGCACACTGACCTGTAATGATAGCCCCTGCCTTACCACCATCATCTAATGTTCCTTTCATCCTTCCGCCTCCATGTTGCCCTTGGCCCCAGCGGGGATCCAGTTACGGCTCGCTCATGACAGCCCATGGGAAATACCAGATCTTTGCCAACACCGGTCACTTCAAGGTGAACAGTCATCGCTTTTTCTGGTCCCCACCATTCCATACTGTCTCCTCTCCACCTGCCACCTCTTCCTATGGGCATCTGCCCCTCATGACCCTGGCTATGCCCTCTCTGCCCAGCTGAGCTCCTGGATGTTCCCACAGTTCTCCAGTGTTTCCTAGCATCCAGAAACTCTATCTGCTATTAATTTCCCTATTCCCCTTTCACTTCCACTGTCAGGGAAATGTTGTTGCCATCAAACATGTGAATAAGAAGCGCATTGAGCTGACCCGGCAGGTTCTGTTTGAACTCAAACATGTATGTAACGGAGCATGGGTGGAAGGGGAGGCAAATAAGGATGGGAAGAGGAAAGGGGAAGACTGTGGAATAACAAGATTGGCTAAGAAGACAAGGGATTTATTTACAAGTCATTTTAAGTTGTACATACAATTAAAGTGATTTTAAGTGTACATACGATTAAGAGAGAGGTTCTCTCCCATAGTGGTAGATATCTTGGTCTACTTTTTGTTCTTTCAGTCACCTTTTCCTTTCCATTATCTTTGTTTGGCTTTTGTTAGATGAGAGATGTTCAGTTCAACCATCTCACTCGCTTCATCGGTGCTTGTATAGATCCTCCCAACATCTGCATCGTCACTGAGTACTGCCCTCGTGGGAGTTTACAGGTAAGGGTGGAGGTTGTTGGCACCTGTGTGTGTGTGTGTGTGTGTGTGTGTGTGTGTATGTGTATGTATGTGTATGAGTGTGGGGGGTCCAAAGTGACACTGACACAATGCAAGTGGCAGCTTAGCAGGATTGGGATAGTCACATGAGCTATTTTGTGTAACTTCCCAGGATATTCTGGAGAATGACAGCATCAATTTAGATTGGATGTTTCGTTATTCACTCATTAATGACCTCGTGAAGGTGAGTCTTCCCCACTCCTTCAGCATTCATCTGCTTTAAAATGCCTCTACCTTCCTATCTGTGCTTATAATTTCTTCTAGTTCCTTATTCCTGTGGCTTTAGTTGGGAATGAGTTTTTTTGTTGTTGCTGTTTTTAGAGACTAGGTCTCGCTATGTTGTCCGGGGTAGTTCTGAACCTGTGAACTCAAGTGATCCCTAACCTCAGCCTCCCAAGCCTGGGATTAAAGGTACACACCATCGCACCCAGCAAAGGGAATGAGTTTAATCTGTCACCCAGTCTTGTATAGAATTTTTGTCATCCTGCCCCAGACCTCATAGTTGCTTTTCTAGGAGCTTATATTAAAATCCCTTAGCAGTGAAAATATGAATGGTGTCTTTAAACATTCAAACATATTTATCTCCTGTTTTTTCTCATTATTTACTCTCTAATATTTGCTTTATCTGCTCCTTTGTTCTTAAAAAAGAACTTTGAAAAGTATGTTTACTAGGAAACATAGGCAAAAAGAAAGATAATTATACTAAATCTTCGGGATCTTCCAGCATACTAGGTGTTAGTTATCTCCACAGGTTCATGGATTTATGGAGATCTACCTTCGAATCTTGCAAGATTGTTCATGTAGAAGCAAGTCACATAACTGGCCTAGTGGACCACAATACAATACCTGAAACTAGTTTTGACTTTTCTGCTGAATTCTCATGAGGTTATTAAAAAATGTTTTTTGTTTTTTTTTTAATGTGAAAACTTGCCATCAAGTGAGAAAAAATATTAGGCAAAGTTGATGTCTTCAATTAGAGATGTGATGATAAATAAAGGAAAAACATGACTCTTGAGAGCACAACAATGTGGTGGAAAGGATATATAGAACAAAGCTAGAAGCCTATATTCATTGATTTGGAGATTCCCCAAGGATTCCGTGCATAACAAAAGGAATAAAAGGAGCTCAGAGAGGCTAGAATTATGAATTATTAGGTCCAGACTTGAACATTAGACAGAAGTATTTTAGTTAGCATGTAGAAGGCCGTGTATTTTTCTGTTCCACATGGACTGACCTGGTGAATAGGCAGAATGTCCCCAGAGGCAAGCACCGCTGTACCCACTCAGGACCTGCCTTTCGGTCTTTCCTAGGCAAAGCTTCTCTCCTCTATGGCCCCATAGTGCCAGAAGTTTCTATCTTCTGAGTGGACTTGGCAGTGTCTCCTACTTTTGTCTGTTTCCCAGGTTTTTCTAATTTACTGTTTTCTCTTTGGCCTACATCTCCTCTAGTGAATTGCCTTCATCTGCTACCTTGATATGCCTGCTTAAATGTGGCTATGCATTAAAGTTTACAACTGGCTAGTCCTCTTTGGTGCATCTTACTTCTCTTGATAGCTGGGTCTCAAGCCTTTATGATAGCTGGGTCCCTCTATCCCTTTTGTTCTTTCTCTGGTACCTGGGTGACAATATACTGCTTATGGTATCAGGAAGTATGATTTTCCTATTCTGCCTGCTTTCCTGGGTGGGAATTGTGCAAAGACTGCCCTCCAGAATTAGCTTATTGTTTTTAAGGTTCCAAGATCTTTGGATGGCTGACTAGTGCCCATCTTGTGGAGAGGTTGTAGACTTATCCAATCCCATGACTTTTTTGTATCCTACAGGGTATGGCCTTTCTCCATAACAGCATTATTGCATCCCATGGGAGTCTCAAGTCCTCCAACTGTGTGGTGGATAGTCGTTTTGTGCTCAAAATCACAGACTATGGCCTAGCCAGCTTCCGATCAACTGCTGAACCTGATGACAGCCATGCCCTCTATGCCAGTGAGACCTTCCCCTCATTCCACTTTCATATTGCTAATTTCCACCTAGGGAGGGGAGAGAGGGAGGGAGATGAAGTAACAGTAAGATTGGGGAGCATTATGGGAATAAGCCCAGGTGGGCTTGGGGACATCCTTTTTGGGGACCTGATCAACCTGTACACCTTTTCAGAGAAGCTGTGGACTGCCCCAGAACTGCTCAACGGAAACCCCTTGCCGACCACTGGCATGCAGAAGGCTGATGTCTATAGCTTTGGGATCATCTTACAGGAGATAGCACTTCGCAGTGGGCCTTTTTACTTGGAGGGCCTGGACCTCAGTCCTAAAGGTGAGAGTCCATCTATTATCCGTGGTCTCTTCTACCTGGGGGACACAAGGCGGTGGGGCTCTGGTCTTCATCCGAACCCTGTATCATCCTCAGAGATTGTCCAGAAGATCCGAAATGGTCAGCGGCCCTATTTCCGGCCGAGCATCGACCGAACCCAGCTGAATGAAGAACTGGTTTTGCTGATGGAGCGATGTTGGGCTCAGGACCCAGCTGAGCGGCCAGACTTTGGACAGATTAAGGGCTTCATTCGCCGCTTTAATAAGTGAGAGGGCACTGGGGTTTGGGGGCTTCTAGGGATAGAAGCCTCATCAGTCTTAGTGGATGTTAGAGCCAAGTGTGGGTTGGGTAGGAAGTCCTGGGAGCCTTTGCAACCTTGGAGCAGGTGACATATCTGAGCCTTTCCCCCAGGGAGGGTGGCACCAGCATATTGGACAACCTCCTGTTGCGCATGGAACAGTATGCCAATAACCTGGAGAAGCTGGTAGAGGAACGCACGCAGGCCTATCTGGAAGAAAAACGCAAGGCTGAAGCTCTGCTCTACCAAATTCTTCCCCAGTGAGCTCTTGGTCCCCCTTCCCTGAATTTTACTTTGGTGTTCTGCTCAGTTGGGTTTTGCCTCATCTAGCACCTGAGAACTCGCTCCTAGCCCTGAGAACTTGCTTCTTGCCGCACACCATTCTGGCTAGGGACTGTTTTCATTTTATCTCCCAGTGAGCTGTGCTGCTGCCTTTCTGGAAGCTTGTTCCTTCTCCTCAGACAATTGCTCTGTCACAGCCGCTCTTTGCTTCAGCAAGTGTGTGTGTAATGATCCCCACCTGAGACATTTAGGCCCCATCCCTGGACACCCTTTCCCAGGGCCCCACCAAGTGTACCCCTTACCTTGTGCCAGACTGTAATGTATTCCCAGCTACCTTCCTCCATCAGGCCACTGCTCCTTTCCTTTCTCCCATTCTTTCTCTGAGTTCAGCTCAAACTGCACCCTTGCCTCCTAGTTCAGTGGCAGAGCAGTTAAAACGAGGAGAGACGGTACAGGCTGAGGCCTTTGACAGTGTTACCATCTACTTCAGTGACATCGTGGGCTTCACAGCTTTGTCAGCAGAGAGCACCCCAATGCAGGTGAGTGCCATGGGTGAGAGGTAGGGGTATGGGCTTGGGACTTAGGGGCATAGGGGTACTTGGTAATAGGATCTGTTCTGGACTTCTCTCACCGTGTTAAGCCTTGTGGGTTTAGAACTCTTAGGAAGTTGGACATAAGTCTCAGGCCATCTATTCTCCCATCCCTGTTAGGTGGTGACACTTCTTAATGACCTGTATACCTGCTTTGATGCCATAATTGACAACTTTGATGTCTACAAGGTGAGAGCTTTAGCTACTCTTCTACTGAGACCCTATCTCCCTGAACCCCACTTACCTTCCCCTCTCTGTGGCTAGTTTCCTTCCTTGGGTCTCAAGCATCCTAATGTAGACTCATGAGGCTCTGACACTATGCTTGTGGACTGCGGTCTGATTTCTTGTGAATACTTCGGCTTCCCTAGTTAGAATCACTGCAAGATTTAGCCTCTATCTGTCACTTTTTTTATCTAGGAAATAAAAATACAGCCTAGCCATCTTTTCTCTCTATCCACTCCTGTCTCTTCTTTTTGGACTTACTTTGTCATCTCTGTTATTACTGTAACGAAGAACTCATAAAGCTTTTACCCAGATCCACCAATTGTTTACTGTCTCCCATTTTTATTTAAAAATTCTACCTATGTATCTATATAATTATTTTAAAAATTATTTTCTGAATCACTTTGGAGGAAATTTTAGGCACAGTGCTCCTTTATTCCTAAATAGTGTCTAGATTCTCAAAATAGGGTCTCTTACATAGTTTCAGGGTAGCTAACAAGCTGAGTACCTGTTCTCTTATCTCTACATCTAGGCAGTCTGTGGCCCACATCACTGGCTTTCTCAACTTCCTTGCTAGCCTGTGCTCCTTGGGTCAGCCCTGTTTCTTTGCTTCTTACTGACAGCAGAGCCTGTTTGTCCACCACTGTCTTGGTGCAGAAAAGGCTGTCCGTCCATTCAGCAAACATTTATTGAGTACTTGCCTGGTGCTGGGGGTGAGGAGGATTGACATTCCTTTCCCCCCAGATTCTCAGGATAATGGACTTATTTTCTAGTCTATGTATTGCTTCTCAGGATGTCAGGACAACTCATGGGGGGTGCCCAGGTGGCCTCCTGTGCTTCTTCCCATGATACAGTTAGAAATGATCTTTTGATTCTCTCAATCAGGTAGAGACCATTGGTGATGCCTACATGGTAGTATCTGGTCTCCCAGGCCGAAATGGTCAACGCCACGCTCCAGAAATTGCTCGTATGGCCCTAGCATTATTAGATGCAGTTTCTTCCTTCCGCATCCGCCACAGACCCCATGACCAGCTGAGGCTACGCATAGGGGTCCACACAGGTAAGGCTGATTCACATTTCAGCCCTACCATGATCTGTCTCCAAGCTCTCCAACCTGTTTTTTTCTCATAGGGCCTGTCTGTGCTGGGGTTGTTGGCCTGAAGATGCCCCGCTATTGTCTTTTTGGAGACACAGTGAACACTGCTTCCCGAATGGAATCTAATGGTCAAGGTGAGATATTAACCATCAACCCTACCTTTGGCCTCAATCTGTGTTCCTCTTTCTTCTTTTCAGAGCTCTTCCCTACACTCAGTCTGAGAGGTTACTGATCCTGAGTGCCCTATCCATGGACATGGTTTAATTTGAGTGCATATACATTGAAATGATTGCGAGCCTCTTGTGGGGTAGTCGTTGGGTGTAGCTTTCTCCAATACGACCAGTTCTTCTTTTGTCTTTTGACTCTTCTTTCCACATTTTCCCCATCTCACCCTAGCCCTGAAGATCCATGTCTCCTCTACCACCAAGGATGCTCTGGATGAGCTAGGATGCTTCCAGCTAGAGCTTCGGGGGGATGTGGAGATGAAGGTGATGGCGGTTCATGGGGAGAGGGGTATCAAAAGGGAGGGTAAAAGTGATTTGATTATGGGAGTCCTGGGGCGAGAGGAGAAGATAAAGAGACTACCATGGAACAATCTGAATTACCTACCTCACCTGCTTCTAGGGAAAAGGAAAGATGCGAACTTATTGGCTCCTAGGAGAGCGGAAAGGACCTGCTGGACTCCTGTAAACCCACTTCTTCCCAAATCAGACAGTCTCCTGCTGCTGCTACCTGGGTGGGTAGTGACCACCATCTCTCTGCACACCAGAAACTGGCATCATCACATGAGATGGAAATCAATGTGCACAAACACCCTACCTTGTATCAAAGTTGTTGCCCTTTGCAGCTCAGTCTTGTACATATACCTGCCTCTCTCTTGCCTTTCCTCCCTATTCTGTAAATATCTGTATCTAAACCAGAATATTTTGGCCAAATATAGAACAACAAAAAAGTCATGATGTCATAGTCTGCACTAGGGGCAATGCTAAAAGATACAGGGTATATATATTCATGAAAACTCACAGTCACTGAATGAGCAGTCTCAGAATGAGAGAATCCTTTATGTAAAGCCCTTAACCAAGTACAGACTTTACTTCCTCTCCACTTTTCCACTGCAAATAGAAATAAATCTCATATTTCATGTCTGTCTTCAACTCTTAGATAGGAGTTTTGTCCCTTTTGCTACCCAAGCTGCCTCCCTGACAGGCAAGGGAAGATATTTCTCCCAAGTGGTAGGGGAAATCCTCAGGTTCATAGGGCAAAGGCTGCCCGAGAGACAAAGGCACTGGTGTGGAGAAGCTGCAGTTCTTCCGGAATGGTGTGTCCAGCGTCTTGATATTACTGACACCCTGAAAGAGAGCCAGAATGAGGACAGATCCCACTCACCCAGCCAGAGCACAACAGCCTCTTCTCTTTCTTCTCCCCCAACTCCAACACCTAATCACCCTCACCTACCGGTAGCTGTGATGCCCTCTGCTTCCAGAAGGTTTCAGGTTGCTCCTGACGGTAGTCATGAGGCTGAGGAGAGAAACTAGATTAACTCTTGGCCTACAGCTCCCTCTGTCAACCTCTGGGATTACTGCTTTCCCACAGTGCCTTAGAACTCAGCTGTACCAGTAGGGCGGTGTAGATTCTCACCGTTGTTGGGGCTGGAGGCCCTGGGTGCACCAGCTCCTTTCTGTAGTCATGGTGTGTCACAGACTCAACCTCAGAGTGCTTCTTTGTGGTTTCCTGTTCTGCCTGCATCTCTTTACTGTACAGTCCCGGGATAGTCAAGGCCATTTGCCCCTGGTTTTTGTCCTCCCCCACCCTTTCCCTTTGCCCCCAGCCTCTCACCAGATCTGGTGGTGCAGGAGCATCTCCAGCATGGCTTCACGCTTCCCTATGGGAGGGCAGGGAGTGGCTAGTGAGGAAGTCTGGTTAAGAAGCAGGTCCAGAAGAAATAAATTTGCAAAAAAGGAAAAATTGTAGGATTTTACCCTTATATTTGTAGCACAATTCAAAACCCCGCAAGAAATCCCTCTCTCTCTTTTTTCTCCCTCTACTGGATTTATTCTGGCATTCTCTCATGCTTCCTACCTCGAACAGGTTGAGAGTGGTTTCTTGGGAACTGATAGGAATCTTTCTGGGTGGTGCTGAAGGACATGGGTGACTGTAGCTGCAGGGTCAGCAGTCCCTGGTGTCCATGTCTGAAGAAGAAACTCTCAGAGCCATCCTGCATGCTTGGGACTTGATCCAGGTAGTTGGTGGCTCTCTGTGGGCCCCAAGTTAATTGACCATGAAATCTTTTCTGGTACTACTCTCATCAAGAACTACTGCCTCCCCAGGAAACCGGGGATGGGGGTGGGGCAGACTTCAAGAAAAGAGTAGCAAAACCTTAATACCTCCTCCTCCCAGTTGTGGAGAAGGCACTGGCCCCTTGGTACTGTTTTATGGAGAACCTCACACTTCCCTTCAGCCTCAGGGGGCTTCCATAATCCTCGGGTACCGGGTTCTGGGACTTGCAAACATTCCCACGGTGGTTGTTTCTGAGGCTCCCCATGGCACTCTTGATGGCACGAGTCACAGCAGATCAGATCTGCCTCAGGATTTCTGAAGCTTGAAGGAGCACAGAGTGTGAGCTCAGAGACACTGACACAACCTGGACTACGTCTAGAACTAGGGGCAGGATCAGGACCTCTGTGAGAGCTATGAGAAGGAGTAGAGTCATGATCAAGATCCGAACTGGAGCCATGAGCAGTGACAGAATTAGAACCAAGGTAATTTGAAGGACAGGGATTCTCAGTAATAGAGGAAAGACAGACAGGTTCAAAGCCGGGACTCTCATGGCTGGATCCAGTGTGAGGCTCTTCGAGAAGACTGTCAGAGGTGGTCTCCATGAAAAAGCTGCACTCAGTAGGGAACTAGGGTTGCTGTAGGTAATGCAGTTGCTTTAGCGCTGGAGGTTACTTCTGTGGTTAATGTAGGCGGGGTCAACCTAGGACCGTCGTCCAAAGAAGGAAATGGTTCCAAAATAGACCCTAACCCTTCAAAACTGGGCTATAGGTCTAAAATCCTGAAAGAAAGCAAACGTGTCAAAGTTGTTAAAAACGCGGGCGAGGAAATTCACGGAACCTGTCCCCTTATACGCCTGCAGCCAAAACTGCCCTTCTCACCTGGGTTGGATAGTTGAGCCATCTCTATCTTCAGACGCCTGCTACCGGGTTGCCATAGAGATGGCAAATAGTTCCTGGAGACTGCGCAGAACCAGAGCTGGGCGGACTTCCCAGCTTGGGGGTGGAGGCCAGTGTTCTGCGGGGCGGAAGTCTTTTAAAACCAGTGCCCCGCAGGCCGTCCGTTCTCCTTCTAGATTCCATTCCGCCTCAGGCCGGCATTTAAGGTTCCGCTGACCTAAGGCAGGCATGATTTTTTTGAGGCTTTGTAAGGTGGTTCTTCGTTGGAGGCAGGTCTCTCTCCAAACAAAAGACAGTGTGTGTGTGTTTAGGACAGTACTTTCCTCTCAGTTTATTTTTAAAAATATTCGTTAAAAATTTAAGGATGAATATACATCAGATAACAGTTTAAAAAGCAAAATTGTGAGCCGGGCACGTGGTTCGTGCCTGTAAGTTTCAGCCGCTGAAGCGGCTGGGGCTAGGGATCGCGGTTCGAGTCCTGCTTGGGGCAACACAGCAAGACCTAGTCCCCCAAAAATAGCTAGGCGCGGTGACACGGGCCTGTAATCCCAGCTACCTGGGAAGCTGAGGCTGGAGATTGCTTGAGTCCGTGGTACCCCGGGCAACGTGAGCCTGTGGTTCCATGGGCAAAAATAGCGAGACCTAGTCTCAAAAAAAAAGCAAATTGTGAGAGAGAGGGATTATTGGTCAAAGGGTAGCAACGTTTCAGGCTGTGATTACTCTCCAGTAAAATGCCCTCATATGCTCACTCTCCTAACTCCTTTAGAACTTGGCTTGGCATTTGAATAAGGTCAGGATAAAGGCAGTCTCACTCCTGGGTTTCAGTCTCCTTCCTCCTGTTTACTCAGGCTTACTCTTCTAGAATCTTGACCCAGGTTAATCACTACTGATGAGAGACCGCAGGTCTATGGGTAAATGCTCTTTGAACTACCAATGGATCTCCTAATATTTTTCACTAAGGCCAGACTCAAGGGACATCATAGCCTTTAATCAGTTTTCTTTCCTATTTGTGGTAAGAAATAGGCACAGACCTTTGCGTTTAAGACAAGGATTCAAAATTGAGGGAGAACAGTTTTATTATTATTGAGGGAGAACAGTTTTAGCATCACAGAGTCCCTTTTCCTCCCATTTCATCCAAGCATCCAGATGTGGGGTCCTTGGTTAGCTGATAGGTTCAACCTGGAGGCCACTGGAGCTGTCGGCCCCCAAGAACGTGGATATGCAGATGATATACAGACTGTGCGCCCAGCTTCCCATCGTTGATCACTGAAACAGAGCTTGAGGTTAGGGAGTCAGCATCATGGGAAAGGTCAAAGAATGACAATCATATTGAGGGGTAGTTATGAGGATTCATAGGTGATGGGTGCAAAAGACGGAAAGTTACTCACCAAGTCGGTATCCATCTCCCAGCCCCTGAGCCTTTGCTGTCTTTTTGGCCACAAGAAGAAGGTGTCCTAGAAGCTACAGTGAAAAGGAAGACAGGGAACTTCATTCATAGAGCAAAACCTCTAGCTGAGTCCAGGGATCCCCGCTGAGAAGTTTTACCCTGTTGTTCCCACCTGCTGGTCTTCTTCTTCAGCCTGGCTAATCCGAGGAATGGGCTTCTTAGGAATGACGAGAAAATGAACAGGAGCCTGAGGAGCCACATCACGGAATACGAGACACTGGGCAGGTGAGAGGTCACCATGTTACTTCAATAAGCCACATGGCATCTGTGAAATTCCTAGGGGTATGGTCAGGTCCTAAGGGAACCCCACCTGCTGGTCTTCAAATAGAATGTCAGCAGGGAGGCTTCGATCCAGGATCCGGGAGAAGATGGTTGGGGCGGCTCCACCAGGAGCTGCCTTCTGGGCCTTAGTTACTTCATCTCCACCAGTGACACCTGCAGCTCTTCGGACCTGAAGGTGGGTCAGATACACTCAAGTGAGGGAGCTGTTAATACCTCTCCATATACTTAGTGAGGGTTGGCAGAGGCTGAGCTCACCCTTAACTTCACACTTCTAAAAACCTATTGATGATTCCCATGCAGAAGAAAAGTTCATGAAGAGCAACAGTGCAGAGTAGGTGCAGAGGGTGTTGAGCCTGGTTAGACAGCAGGAAATGTTACAATGTAGGATTCAACCATGCAATTTATTCCTGCTCCTGAAATGTCTGGGAAAGTGTATTTGTGGGAAGGGCTCTAGAAAGCTTGGAAGACAGGCTCCTGTACATATTTTAATTACTCAATTAACTTTGGATAAATTCTTTGTCTTAATTGCAAATGTAAAGGGGGTGGTTTGCATCCTGACACTACTTTATTCTCAACTTGTTAAATGTTTCCACCTTATTCCCATTGCTTGTTTTCCAATCTTTAAGCCCCGTTACCTCTTTTACTCAGGCTTTAATACAACTGCACTGTTTGATGCTAGGATGTCTGGGTGCCACATTTGATCTCTCTCAGTGAATTTTAATTCTAGTCCCTTGAATCAGTGGATGGAAGAATTTAGTCAAGTGAACTCTGCTCCCTCAGTCTCAGGTAATTGAGGGCATGGAAATCCCAGTTCCCAGGGGCTCATAGAAGACTGAAGTCAGTACTGTCAAACTGTGAAAGATCCTCATGTATCTGACCCTCGAGTTACTCTGACAAGTGGGGAAGGTAAGCGGTTAACACTAGTGCTCAGTAGAAGGGCAGGAGCCAGAGGCTGGCAGACTGGTTCCGAGAAGAAAAAGTTTTATGTCCTGCAGGGGGCACTGAGGAGGCTTTCCGGAGCAGGAGCTGGTCAGCTGGGCTGAGTCAGGAAGACCTAGAGGGCAGTGAGCGCTCATGACCCTGTCCCGGCTTCAGCACCGTGCCTCTGCAAGGAACTGTGATCGCCAGTTGGCTTCTCCTGCGCCAAGGCGTTCGGAGAGGCTGCCGCGACCACCAGCCCGCTCAACGCGCAGCCCCGAAGCGTGCGCCCTGGGAGGGCGAGCGCTCCACGTCAGGCTCTCGGCCTCCGACCCCCGCAAGGCCACAGGGCTCGCGCGCTTTCGGGATGCGGAGAATGCGGCGCCCGGCCCTGCGGCTGGTAGGAACCCAGGAACCCCCTCCTTACCCCAGTAGCTACTACTCCTCACCTGGGCCCCCCACGGCCCGGCGGCCGCCACAGCTCTGCGCGCTATGCGCAGCCCGGCGACCAGCACCACGGCCGCCGCCATCTTCCCCCAGCCGCGGGCAACTCTCCCCGTGCCTTCTCTAGTGCCGTGCGAGCAGCCCGAGGCGGGGCTATGGAGGAGCGAGTCCCGACACCCCATTGGACGGCGCTCTGGCCTTGCACACCACCCCTTTTAGCTCTGCCGGTGACACTGTTCACTTCATTGGCTTCGCCGCCACCCTAAAGGCGGTCTCTTTGTATTCCATTGGCTGCTTCTGCCAATTCGAGGGCGATATTCCCACACATTGGGTTCTTTTATTTTATTTATTTATTTATTTATTTATTTATTTATTTATTTATTTATTTATTTATTTATTTATTTATTTATTTATTTATTCATTCATTCATTCATTCATTCATTCATTCATTCATTCATTTATTTTTGAGACTAGGTCTCGCTATTTTTGTCCGTGGAACCGCAGGCGCTCGTTGCCCGGGGTACCCCAGACTCAAGCAACCCCCAGCCTCAGCTTCCCAGGTAGCTGGGATTACAGGCGCGCACCACCACACCCAGCTATTTTTTTGGAACTAGGTCTCGCTACAGGCCCCAGGCGGGACTCGAACCGCGATCCCTAGCCCCGGCCGCTTCGTAGGCTGAAGCGTACAAGCAGGAGCCACCGTGCCCGGCCTGGGTTCGTCTTTTAATCAGCGTGAAAGTTCTCTTGCCATTGGATCCCCTGGTTTAGCTATGAGGCAGTTTCTCACTCCTTTGGAAGGACCTAGACACCCAATGGCGGGGTTGTTCGTGTCTGGCACGCAATACTGCTGCGGGTCTAGGCTGCGGCTCCCCCGGCAGGTGGGGCTCCGCTGATTGACGTGCAGCCCCTACACACGGATGACAGGGCCGAGGCTCCGTCACCTGCAGCACACAGTCTCGAAGCCTGCAGATTCTCGCACCGCATTGGCCAGCAGGAGGGCGGGGCTCTGAGCGTCCTCCTCGCTTATTGGCTCCAGGGACCATCTTTAACCCCAGGAGTTCCAGGGAGTTCCGCTGGAGGGCCAGGGACGGATGAGGCTGGAGGTGAACTGGGGTCGCGACCTGTCCTGGTTTTTCATCGTTTTCCACATAAGGGAAGTAGTATCCCCTGACTATTTCAAGGATTTTAATTTACTCATCTAAGGGCAGTACCTCAGTTGACTTCTTAATAACATTCAAGATGCAAGATTCTGTGATTTTCACAGCGGTTTTTGCGTTTTGTTTTTCAAGGGGGAAGGGCTGGAGTGTCTTCTCTCTGCCACACAACTGATAAGCATAGTATGTAACGATATTCTATACTAATCTGAAAAGGTGTGTCATATGGTAAGCTCCTGAATGGCATTTTCAATGAACCCAGACTGGAGGAGGAGGGCAATGCATCATGGATAGGTCAGTATTGTGTCTTGCACTGCTGGAATATATATATTTTTTGACCTAAAAAAACATGGGGGGGGGGACCAAATTTCTACTATATTCATACCCAAGCTCTGCCTTTGGACCTTGACTTCTCGGTTTTGGGATCTGCCTGTTTTACTGAACTTTGGTCTATGAAGGAATTGACTAATACTTGGAATTTGACCTGGAGTCCATAATTTGAAATCCTCCTCCCGGCTCCTCTTAGTTCCTCTTCTCTCTATTCACTTTCCGAGTAAACATTTTTGAGCACTCTAGAGTTTGATTATTTTACTTTCATGTGTGTGGGTGGCACATATTAGAACGGGCAACATGGGTTTTTCCTTTTAACAATTTGGGAACCCTGGGTATCCTTTGGCTTTGTTCAATATCAGTTTTGGTTCCTTGCTGTTTTGTGGGGTATCACAAGTCCCTGTGACCACCTGAAGTCATGACCCTGTCATGACTCATCTGAAAGCAGCAGTGCTATGTAGAATATAACTACTGCCTCTGGTGCTTCTATGGCCACCACTACACCCATTATTGGACCTCATTAGAGATGTCTGCTCCTTTACTCCTTTTTCTTTTTCTTTCTTTCTTTTTTTTTTTTTTAGAGACTAGGTCTCGCTATGTTGCCTGGGGTAGTCTCGAACCCGCAGACTCAAGTAATCTCTAGCCTCAGCCTCTCAGGTAGCTGGGATTACAGGTGTGCACCACTGCGACTGCCTACTTTGCTCCTTTTTCATCTGTGACTTGCTTCCTGGTTTTACTTTCTTTCCCTCCTTGTATAGTCAGCTTTCTGCACATCTAAGAGTTTTCTTTTGCCTTCTATATCCACCCACTACCACCCATTATTTTAAATCGTTTGCTTCTCCACTTCTCTAAGTTTCTGCTTCCAGCTGTACCTAAACCTTCAGCTATGCACAGATCAGGATTTTCTCCTGTTCCCCATGTTGCCTTCCCAAATCTTCATGTCTCTCTTACTGTCTCCTACTTCCCACTCTTATCCCTCTCCACCCCAATAATTGACCTTGTTTCTTATTTCACAGGGAGTACAGACTGTTCCTACTGGAACAAGATCTTGCCTCTGGTAGTTCAGTGAAGGTTTTATTTTTTTCTTTTCTTTTTGGTTTTAGGAAGTGGTTTTTCTCCTGTCCAGAATGAATCCTTTCACCTCTATCTTCACCTCTTCCACTCTCTCCATCTATGAGGTCTTGTTTCACCAGATACCTCTTTTTCATGTGTGTTCCCCAAAGTCTTTTTCTTTACTACCCCCCTCTTTTTTTGCTTTCTAAAAAAGTGCTTCTTCTTTTTTTTTTTAGACCATGTCTTGCTATTTTTGCCTGTGGAACCGCAGGCTCACATTGCCCAGGGTACCACAGACTCAAGCAATCCCCAACCTCAGCTTCCCAGGTAGCTGGGATTACAGGCATGCACCACCATGCCCAGCTATATTTTTTTGGAACTAGGTTTCTCTCTGTGCCCTGGCGGGACTTGAACCACAATCCCTGGCCCTAGTCATGGCTCCCTAAGCTGCTGTTTATAGGCATGTACCATGCCTGGCCTTATAAAAGTGCTTCTTTGATGTCACCTCTACCTCTGGATAGTGTTTATTCTTTCATCTAAGACGCTTAAACTTAGATTATTGCTGTTAGATTTCTATCTCCATTGTACCAAAGAGTACTCTGAACCCTCTAAAGTCTCCTCCAAAGACCTAATTACTATTTTTCAATCCTCATCTTACTGGAACCCTCAGCTGCATCTAATTTCACTGCTCCCTATTTTTCTTGAAACTTTTCCTTGGAGGCACTATCTCCTAGTGCCAGCGTTAGATGCTTGAATGCGGGTGTGGTGGAAGCAGATGGTTTCTCCTTTGTGATGCTCCCTTTAGCCCTCAATAGATGCCAACCTAAGGTCATAAATGTCTATTCCTGGTCTAGGCTCCTTCTGTTCCATATAGAGTCAGCTCAGGTTCCATTGTCTTCCTCTTTATTGTATATTGGGGTCAGGCTCACAAAGGCCTGTGGCAGGTGTTGACAGTGTCTGTCCCTGCAGGAGGGAAAAGCAGAGGTGAGGTGAGGGTCAGGAATGGGGGCTAGATATAGGGATAAACCAGAGGCTGGGGGGGGGGGACTGGGGAGCTCTGGGGGAGCTGGGGTTTATGCAGGCCCTCAAAGTCAGTGTTGCGGAAGATGGCTTCTTGGAAGGTAGTTATCTCTGCAATGGGTATAAAGTCTGCTCACTTGTGGGGCCAGAAATTAGTGCAGGTATGGAATACAAGGGGCCAGGTGGGGCTGAATGAGACAACTGAGGGTAGGTGGGCCTTCCTGCCTGACCTGTCTACAGAACCAGAATGACTTTCCCTTCTCACCATGAAGCCTCCCACCTCGGCGCCGGGTCCCTTCAGTGTCAAAGTAGGTCTCGTGTTCTTCCCAGCGTCGGTCACAGGCCGCACAGAGAAAATTAGACTCAAAACAGTTGCAACAACAGCCTAGGGCAAGAGGACATCCAGGGAAATGTAGGTAGGGAACTGGACTTCATTATGGGCTTACTATGTTTTTATCTCCCACTTAAACACACATCCAAGTCTCCCAACCTACTCCCCCCATCTTATCCCTAAACTATTTGCACATCCTATCCTTACCTTGACCATCTCCAGCCTCCCCTTGCCCTAGAAGTTACCTCTGACCCTGCAGGGATGGGAACTGGTAGCTGCATGATCTTCGTGGCTGTGTTTGCAACGACATTGGGCTCTCCAGGCCTTGGGATCAAAGGTGGCCCTTCTTTTGAGCCAGAACTCACCCACTTCTTCTGGGCATGATGGGATAAAGCAGAACATGAGACAGCGGCACTGGCTCACATTGCAGGGCACGGATATATCTACGGGAATGGGAATGGGTAGTATGCTTAGACCAGCACCAGAGAAGACCTATCTTCCCTCGACAATCTCCACCTCCCATATCACATCTCTCTCCCTCCCCTCCTCCCTCCCCATCCCCTTACCCCCCATATACAGTTCATAGTCAGTTTTTCACACTCTACCAAGAGGGGCTGTCTAATTCACCCTACCAGAGATGATCCTGTGTTCTTTCAACAAGTGTCCACAAAAGCACTTAGACTCATTTCCAATTCGGAAACAGTCCCACAGATAGTGGGGACAGCGCCAACCGATGTAGAGACCTGGATGTGGAAGGATTAAGTGATTAGACTCTGGTTTAAGGGGATCTGAAGATGACTTCACAGCCATTCTCACCAAAGGTTAGGGTGATATGCTGTACATGTGAAAACCAGAATGTTACCCACTCAGATTTTCTCATCCTGAAAGCCACCCCTCACAACTCCAGCCAAAACCCTGTTATGAGTCCCAAACAACTGGAACCATCAACTGCAGAATTTTTGTTTCTTGTTTAAAGGTTCCAATGCAGTGTCACCTCTACCATAAAGTTGTCTCCACTTCCTACCTTTCAGGCCTTCTTGTGCTATTCCTATCAACAGCACGCTGCATTATAATTGTCCACCCACAACCCATTGAGTTTCTTCAAGGAAGAACCTGTTTTATTTTCAGCTATAGTTTTAGCAGAGAGGGTGGCACGATATAGGTACTCAGGGAACAGAGACTGAATAAGTGAGTAGACAGGTTATTCTAGGAAGGAAAGAGACCCAGTATTTTAGGCATGACTTCTGTAAGAAGGATGGGTGTGTTCTCTGGTCTTTGATGCTGACCAAGCCACAACCCACAATCCACAAATCTGTGCCTGTCAGACTGGGTTTTCTTATCTTACCCATGGTCTTCCTGAGTTTAAAACCTATCCAGATGTGACTTTTCACTTGCTGCTTTTGTCCAAATACCGACAACCTATAGTGCCATTGCCCCACCACACCAGGTAGGCTTGGTTAGAAGGGTAGGGTCACAATGGGGATGGGTTGGGGCTAGGATTCCATTAGAGGAATTCTGAACTCTGGAGAAACAGAGTTCAGATAAGCAGGTGAGGTGTGAAGGTGAATAAGGCTTGGTCTGAGAGCCTGGAAGAGTCAGGTACAAGCACTGATATGGGAGTCAATGTCCAGTGTTCAACTGAAGACTGGGTTTCGAATCAAATACAGTTCAGATTCTGTTAGGGTGTCTGCATCCTTAAAGTGGGATAGTTGACATCTATCAACTAGTAGTATATTCCAGAGTAGGAATATACTACTATCTGTCCTGATTCCAAACCTTCTTCCTGTTATGACTGGACAAAGACCAGTCAGAGGCATAGATAATATCTGTGGTGCCACAATACAGTCAATTACATGGCACACAATCACATTTGCATCATAATTTCTATAGTTAGAACATCTCCATATAATATATAGCTTTTTTTACACGAGGAATATCTCTAACCTCTCTCTGGAACTCCAGACACCTTTTAACAGCTATCTACTAGACACTCTCACTAGTGTGTTCCATAAGACCTCACATGTTTTGTATACCATTATTCTTTCCAAATATAACACTCATACTTTGGTATTAATGCAACATGGACTTACCAAAGCATCTACTCTATTTAGGTGTTCAGTTAGTGGCATCATCCAATCAGCTATCTAAGTCAAAATCCTAGATGTCATTTCAGGTATGTCCTCTCATACTACACCATCAACCATCAATAATCCAATGGTCAGTTTTAACTTCTCAGCAATTCTGGACTTGCTATCCTCTATCTCTAGCAATCTACTTTTTACCTGAATTATTACCATGGCCACAATGTAGTCTTCCCATCCTCAGCCTTGTCTTTCTCTAGTCTATCCTACCACCAGAGTGATCTTTCAAAAACATTACTCTGTTCGTGTTGTTGTCCCATTTGCAATATTTTAGTGATGCTTAGTTATCATCAGATATAATCCCAACTCTAAACTTGGCACAGAAATGCCTGCTGAATTCTATGTCCTTCTAGTGCTAAGTTGGGTCACTCTGTCCAAAATGTGCAGTAGGCATGTTGCCTACTGTATCAGTCATGTATTGGTGCCCTGCCCTGTTGTGTTTCACCTTATATCCTATTTTTCACTTGCCCCTCTCATTTATCTTACAGATTTCAAGTAAGAAGACATCCCTCCCAAGGTTTATTCCCTGAGATACCAATATTGGTTGCCCCTTTCCTCAGCACTCTGGTTTGACTTCAATCATAGCAGTTATTAGAATGAATTGTAATTATCTTTTATGTGCTTGTTTCTTTTATTAAGAGTTCAAATTAATTTAGGGTTTATCTTTGCGATCTCACCAGCACCACCATCTCCAGAACTAGCTCAATACAAGGCACATAGTTAATACTCAGTAAATGTTGAATGGACAAAAGAAAAGTTTATACTTGATATTTCTCTACAGATCATTATGGAGTCCTGACTCTTCAGGAACTCAAGATCCATGATATCTTTGTCAAGGATTGAATGACATTTAAGTTTCTGTATAAGACTGCCTGTTTAAATAGGAAGATGATTATGAAGTAGAAATGTAGTAGCTTTGAAGAATGGAGGCTCTGAGGAGAATAAGAATGAGGGTACTGAACAGTTCCTGCAATTGCAAGAAGAATAAAGTGATAGAAGATGTTAGTAAGCAAAGCCATTTCATGCCTGAATTGAATGAGAAATGAATGAGATCACTGTGATTTGATCAAAGATGGGTGGGGGAGGGTCCCTACATGGGAATGAGGAAAGTAGATTACATGGAGGATGGACAAAGAATGGAATTACCTGGATATCTGTGTATCTTTGGCTCACCTAATTTAAGCATAATTCTTTTTCCCATCATAAAGAGAAAGGAAGTATGAAAGACCAAAATAAATGCAGTGACTTCTATTAAATTCAGTTTAGAAACTCCAGCATCCTACCAGGAAGTGAGAATGGCTCTCATATGAGGGTAATCCCTAAAGATATAAAGTTCAGTAACACAGGTAGATAGGCTCACACACATAAAGGATGTATTACACAGTTCATTTGAACATCCTTTATAAACATAGACAGGCATGCCCTGCCACTAACAGGGTAGTTTCTGGACTGAAATTTAGAAAACATGACTCTCTTCTTTGGTAAGGAGACTCAAAACCTTTGTGTACTCAGGTGATCATGGGTCTGGCATGGCAACAACTCTTTAATGGAGTTGTTGAAAAAGAAAAGTCTTTGGCCATGTCTGATCAAGTCTCTTTCCAAGTGTTTAGGGACCTGGACCACCTCTGCCTTATGATCTGTTTGATGCAAGCTACCCGAATGCTAGATTTGGGCCTGGCCTGTGGTGGTCCTGTTTTTAATAACTTTAGATCAACTACCCATCTCTGTTTTTTTTTAATGAATAGTCTCACTTTTTATCTGCATTCACACCATCCATCCTAGCCTCCCTATTGTTTAAATTTCCATAGGGACAACTGTTCATTGAATGAAAGATTCCCAGATCCTGTTGGAGGATGGCTATGCACCTGTCACAGGGCTCTGAAAGGCTGCCTGGGCTCACCTGTCTGGATGGAATACAGGGCTGTGTTCTTCTCCCACTGGAAACGATATTGCACCTGAGCATCAAATTTCTCTCTGGGCATTCCCTTAGCCACTTCCACAAGCTCTCCCTGTTTAGCAGGGACCTCTGGCTGGACTGGATAACCTGGGGGAGAGGGGCTAAGTAACTAAGAAGTGAGGAAGCCCTAAAACTAAGAGGAAGGGATAATCCTATCCCTTCTTTGGGGGCAGGCCAAAGATGAGAATGGGAAAAAAGGATAGGAACAATTACTGCTAACTCCTTTCTTCCCCTTCTTCTTGCCCAGTTGGTATTCAGGCTGAGCTGTGTGAGCAGTGCTGTCAGTGACATCTACCCCCTTCTCCTCTATTTCCTCTCCCCTTTGCTTTGCAGATGTATCCAGGTGAATCTGTGCTGAAGAACCTGAAGGGGTATGCTGTTGAGGGGTCTCAGATTCAGAGATCTGGAAGGCTCTCCGTGAGACCTCACTAGAAGATGGAAATAAGAGGTCTTCTTTCCTTTCATCAGAGAAATATAGAAAAGATTGACCTGGTGCTGAGGTCTGAATAAGATCCTTTGGGACCTCAGGGACCTGAATCTCCAGGGGGAACTCAGAGGTAGAGTGCTCTGAAAGGTGTTTAGAAGGCTCCATGGGGGATACAGAGGGGTGGATCTGTAACTGTGTCTGGGATAATGGCATCACAGGAGATTCAGAGGTGAGGGTCTCTAATGGCATCTCAGAGGCAGAAAGCCCCAGTATGGCTTCAGAGGTGTGGGTCTCTAAAGGTGTGTGGGAAGGTGATGGCAGCACCTCATGGGATTCAGAGATAGGAGCCTCTAAAGGGGCTTCAGTGATGGAAGACTCCAAGGTGGTTTCCGAGGTATGGGTCTCTAGCGGTATCTGGGAAGGAGAGGGCATCACAGGGGATTCAGAGGTAAGAGCCACTAAAGGGGTCTCAGAGACATCAGGCTCCAAGATGGCTGCAGAGGGATGGATCTCCAAAGGTGCCTGAGAAAGGGACGATGGTACCAAATGAGATTCAGAGGTAAGGGGCACTAAAGGAGTCTCAGGGATGGAAGGCTCCAAGTTGGTTTCAGAGGTAGCGAGCTGCTGAAAGTCCTCAGTAGAGGGGTCCTTTGAAGAAGTGTGCTCCTCGGCTTTCGTGGTGGTCTGAGGCTTTCCTGTAACCTGGTCTGCTTCCATCTAGTGGTAGAATAAGGTACAGGTTTCATTAGGTTGAAATTGAAGGGTCTGTTAAGTCTGGATTCACAGGGGGTTATGGAATTTGGATATGATTCCCAGTGTACCTGAGATTGTAAGAGGGATGCAAGATAAGCTCTCAGTCAGGACAGAATCTAGGAGTTTCATCCATGTGCCAGACCCCATGGGGTATGCTGCTGTGGGTTGAGAGGGAGCTGGAACTTAAAGTCTGATGCAGTCAGAATCCAATCAGTAGATGGTAGCAGAGGACCATATCCCAGAAATAAGCCTGACTGCAAAACTTGGTGAGTTCAAGAGCAGGATCCTGGGCATACCTTAGGACCATGGAGGTCAGGCTGTGGAGTTCTAGAAATAAAGAATCTCAAGCCAAAATGGAGGCATGCCCCCAAGAGTGGAGGAAGTTGCCACTATACATTACACAGGGCTCTGATCACAGCCTAGTTTTGTCTAGGGACCTCACATACCCTCCCTAGAAGACATCCTTTATGTTCAAGGCTTCTACTCCTTCCAGCTATATGCTGGTGACTTCTAAATCCATATTTCTACCTCAGACCTCTTTACTTCCCTATACATCACTCAAACCCAACTGTCTGCTAAATATTACTAAAAGGAGTTCCCAAAGGGCATCAAAACTAAACTCTAGGAATTGTCGTAATCATCATAATACATCAAGTATTTTCTACCTTGTAAATATTCCCAATATTTACAATTTTTACAATTTTCTCTCCTTTTTCAAGTTTTCATCATCTTCTACCTGGATTATGTAATAATGTTCCTTCGCTGCCTTTCCCAGCATATTAATTCACTAACCTTTCATTGATTTATGTAACTTAAACTTGTACAAAGAGCCAATCTTACATTTTTCCTTGAGAATGTGCCAAACATTGGACTCAGTTAAAAAAATCTGGAGGGGCTGGGCACGGTGGCTCATGCCTGTAAGCTTCAGCCTATGAAGCGGCCGGGGCTAGGGATCATGGATCAAGTCCTGCCTGGGGCCTGTAGCGAGACCTAGTTCCAAAAAAATAGCGCACCTGTAATCCCAGCTACCTAGGAAGCTGAGGCTGGGGATTACTTGAATCTGTGGTACCCCGGGCAATGACAGCCTGTGGTTCCATGGGCAAAAATAGCGAGACCTAGTCTCAAAAAAAAAAAAAAAAAAAATCTGGAGGGAGACAGGTTAGCCAAAATGACAACACAAATGAGTTGGTGTTGTGCTGGAGGGAAACCCAGAATGCTGGAGAACAAGGTTACTTGTTGCCTATTGGAAGGACGTCCAAAAGAGGTCAGTACTACTTATTGGCCCGCATTGAGAACTTCTCCAAAATGCAAACCCAATAACAGCATTCTCTTGCTTAAAAATATTCAGCGACTCAGTCTTAAGATTAAGTACAAATTTATTGGCCTGTTGTCATATGTAACACTGCCTAAGGACTCAGTCTTAACTTTACTTGATCTCTACTCACCCACACTGCTGAGACACTCTCCCGACCCCATGCCCTCTTGCTCTAGATAGCTTACGTATATATCACTTAAACTCATCAGGACCTTTCCAAAAGGGAATTTTCGTACAGGATTTAGGGGGAGCTGTATGATGATGGTGGGGGAGACGTTGACCAGACTGACCAAGAGGAAAAAGGTACCTGAGCGTGGAGAATCAGAGTGTGTCAAAACTGAGTGGGGAAATGTGGTGGAAGGGGGAGTAAAGATGAAAAGTAGAGAATGAGAGGGGTTGGAGTGAGAGGTGGGGAAGGGATTGGTGTTAAGAGGGGATGGGGTGAGGATTTGGAAGAGATATTGGAGCAACTACATACCTCTGGGCTTTGGCTTGATTGTTACAAGTCGTTAGGTAAAGATCCTGCCTGAAGCTGGAAAGTTGGGAGGGGGAAAGTGTTAACCACGAGGGAGGGAAGGCTGTAGATGTTGAATGAGCTCCGGCTGCTGGGACTGTGTGGAGATAGGCGTGCCTGCAAATTTATGCTTGGACACCTGCAGAAATTTGCCAAGGAGCTCTGGCCAGATCTGGGGAAGGGCGGGAGGAGGGACAAGACGTGGGGGAGTGGGGGTGGGGGTGGGGGTGGGAGGGAGGGGCTTGACTGAAGCCTCTGGAACGCAGGTGGGTGGAGGGGGCCTGTCACCAGGGCAACCGGAACGCCCAGTAGTCTCCGTGGCAACTGCAGTCTGGTCTGGTCACTTCCCCTGTGAGTGAGGTCTCCTGTGAGGGCTGCACTGGACCCGGTGGGACCGAACGTAGAGGACTCATTTCTTTTAAGAGGTTTTGCGGAGTCTCTGTGAGAGTCTCTGGGTAAGGATTGAGGACCTCAGAGGGGACGTCCGTGGATGTCTGGGTTTGTGAGCGTTCTCAGGACATGTCTATGGAGACGAGTCAGTCGGGAATATGAGGATCCGAGCTCAGCGTCTGGGCTCTGTTGTTGGGGTGAGAAAGCCTGGTGGCCAGGTAGTTGGGGGCGGAGTCCGTCCTCCTTCCAGCAGGACCAAGTTAGAGACCAATAGAATGGGTCGGGAGGCGGGCTTTGCTGAAAAGGACCAATTGAAATGATAGAGGGGCGGAGCGTCATGCTGGCGTCAGTACGAGGCCGCCGCCGCTGGGCCTGGTTATAGCCGGTCCAGCGCAGCCCGGAGTCGCACAGGCCTGAATTCCTACCCAGGTTCCCGGCCCGGCACCAGCAGACCCATCCCCGGACCCGGACCCGCGAGGACACTGGAGGCCACCCCCTGGGGGTGGGGAGCGGAGCCGCGGGTCAGCTCTGCGAGCGCCCCGCGCTGGCCTGGTCCGGCCCCGCCCCCGCCCCGGGCCATGGCCCAGCCCTTGTCCCGGCCCCTCATCCTATCCCAGTCCGGGCTTTGGCCCCCAGCCCCGCTGTCACCCCGCTACCCAGATCTTTCCCGGCCCGAGCCAGAGTCCCAGCGAATGCCTAGATCCCGGTCCCAATCTAGGCCCTCCATCCTGTCCCAGTCCCAGTCCCTTGACTGCCCCCTGCCTTTGTTTCACTTCCTATCACAATTTCCAGCCCAGCCCCTGTCCCAGCCCCATTCCCGGTATTTACTTGAACCCAGGGCCCAACCCTTACCCTTGCTTCCGACCCCATCACAGCCCCTTCTTCCTTCCCAAACCTTGCTCTTGCATAAGCCCCAGTGCCTAGCCCTATCCAACCCACTACCTCAGCCATTGCCCTCATCTCTGTGTTTACCCAAGTCTCTCCCACTACCCCCCACTATCTCTCATACCCTGCCCCTCTCCCAGCCTCGACTCAGGTCTGGGCTCCAGCTGCCACCAGCCCTATTGCTGCTGTTGCTGTTCTCTGTGCTTGGTCCAGGGGCTGGTGAGTGCAGAAGCAGGAAAGATTGAGGCAGGCAGGGGTGGAGTTCTGGCAGGGGTGGGGGGCGAGGGGAGGGTTGGTTGGAGGGGCTTAAGAGAGGAGAGATCTGGGCAACTAGAGTATTGGGGAGGAAGTGGGCAGAAAAAGGGAGGAGAAGGCTCCTATACCTGAAGAATGGGATGCTTGGCTTGAGATTTTGCAAATGTCCATAGGACAGACCCCAGGATTTCTTTCCTGGAGTCTGCCCTCACGTAGTCTCCCATGTTGCCGCTAGCTTTTCTAAGGTTTTGAAGGTTTTGCTCCTGCTTACCAAGTTTGATGGGCAAGACATAGTTCCATGTCAGAGAGCCCAGAGAGTCCGATGTGGGAGGTTTAAGCTGAGATAATTGGGCATGCACTAAAGCAGGGTTAATAAAGCATTTGAAAATAACATGTAGCAAACAGGACATGGTAGCAGATGGATATGTGTTAGTTGCCATTAGGAATTTTCTTCTTGTAATGAGTCTTGTTCCAAAAAAGCTTGATTTGCACAGGAATAATTCTGATGCTTTCAGAGCAGAGTTACAGAGACTCTTTTGCTGATTGGCACATGAGGCTCAGTAAGGGAAGTGACTTTTTCAAAAGCAGTGTAACTTTAGATGGCACTGCTGGGGCTATAAACTCCAATATTAGGGTTTTCTTTTCACTTTTCACTACAATATATGTCTAACAGGAAAACAGACCAAAGTGGAGAAAGGCTCAGAATATATCCTCTGTTCTCTTCTGTCTGCCCACAAGGGGGCTTCATCCACAAACTGTTCCTCCTTTACCAGTTGTCAGTAAGGGCCATCATCCAGAGGTGATGATTTGATAAGATAGGATGATGTCCAACTTCTTGATGGGTAGAATGTGGAAGGAGGAGATGTACCCCATTATAAAGAGGTAACTCTGGTCTCCTTGATCTCACCCCCACCTACCTCTAGTGGATGGCACTCTAGATAGGATGGAGATGTACCTGAGAGATTCTTTGGCAATAATAGTTAATATATCTGGAGTTGGGAGCTGAGTTTTAGTGAGTTCTGGATGCCTGGTTCAGTTACAAACTTGAGATCTATGCTCGTTTCAGCAGCACATTTACAAATTTGAGTTCAATAATGCCAAAGTTCACCCCCATAGAGACACCCAAACTTTATGAGTGTGCTCATGGGTATCTGGTTACTTACTTATGTGTTTTTGTGTGTAACCGGAGGGCTCTGGAAATCCTGGGCATTTGAAGTGTGTATAAATGATTGTACATGGCTATGTGTAGGCGCGTGTATGTTGTATGAGGTGTAGGTGAGCCTGTGTTTCCTCTGAATGTCTATTATTGTGTGAAGGAGAGGATACATGTTGTGGCCCATGCATGTGGGTTCAGCTTTTCCTGATCCTCTTGGAGAAACATCACTGAGGTGCCACTTTCTGAGTGGGTAGGTCCTTGATTAGTTAAGCAGTGTTAGGTGCCTCCCCCAACCTAAGTAATCTGCTTGCCCTGTCTTAGATTCCTTAATGCAGGGGCCAGAGAGGGTCTTTGTGTTGATTACTGCTGCTGGCAAATTGGGTAATCAGCAGAGACAGTCTTCAAGTTTTGGTGATGGGGAGTCTATACTGCTGTGCTCAATGCATAGTTCCCATCCCTGCCATCATGGCTTTCTCTGTCGATGAACCCATTGAACACGTTCTTGCCAGGGGAGGAAGATGACTACCACTCAGAGCTATAGAAGGATGTGGATTAAAGCATGATTGCCAGAAATAGGTCTTGATGCTTTGGGAGAATTGTGATGAGGTGGCAGAAGAGCACTGGGTACCTTACTGCCGGTTGGCCTGCCTTTCATGCTCTTCATAGTCACTGTCTGACAGTTGTGGCCCGGTGTACAGGGGTGTTCTGTGACATCGTGTGGAGATGGGCTTTACCCCAGGGAAGGCTAGCGTCTCACATGATCATCACCAATCTCAGTAAATGGTTTTAATTTCTGTTAAAACTATTATTGGTTTTAATTTCATTTCAAGAACGAAAGGTACTTTCTTGATTTCCTGGTCCCCACCTCATTCCTTAGCTTAGCTGACCTGCAGTTGTATAACCCAGGCCTGCTTTGCCATTTGAGGAAATGACCTTGTGTTCTACCTAGAGCTGTCACTAATGAGGCCATCCGGAGTCTCTGCATATACATGTGTGTGTTTCAGGTAGTGGTGGAGGGTCACTCTGGTTTCATCTGGAAGTACTGGGGCTTGTAGGATGGGTTCTGAGCTGGGCTGAGGCCTTACTTATGCTTTCTTTGGGGGCACAGCCCTGTAGGTTCTGGTGAAACCCCAGACTAAGGTTTGAAGTGAATGGAACTGTGGATGCTTTTTTAAGCATTTCCCTCGGGAATTTCTAGGTTCTGCCTCGTGTTCCCAGGTGCTTGCTCCCTTTCCCAGCCTATTTTGTGACCTCTGTAATCTTGGCTACATGCTGATTATTAACAGCCTGAAGGGCATTCCTGCCTGCAGAAAGGTTTGCTCAGTGCTCTTATCCCACCTCATTACAATTCTCCCCAACTGACTTAATTATTCCCCAGTTCTCCCGGCCATGCTGTTCTTTGAGTCACAGGATTCTTTTGTGTTTCTCTGTCCATTGTTTCCCAAAGGTCATTAACCGCTTTTCACCACCAGCTGTCCTGAGGATCTGCACTGGGGGCCGGGCCAGGCATCTAACAATAGTAATAGCCTAGCTGATAGTACCAGCTCCATGGAGAAGTCCTGCCCTACCCCAGCTGGGGTGCTCCAGAACTCTGCTTTTTTGGAACAGTAGTATCCAGGCTATTCAGCCCTTGGCTTTCTGCCTCCTAGTTGTGGCAACCAAGGCTCCTAGGAACCCTATCTGCCCTATCAGTTTGTTCATTTCCCTTTTTCCCTTTTGGATACATCATCACTCTGTCTGAATGTTGCTCCATAAGGCACTCTGGATCCTGGGCAGCATTCAGGATGCAAGGTGACAGGTCTTCCTCCCTGACAGTTGAGACGGATATGTGGCAGACTAGTCCTTCAATGTAACCATCACCTTTGAAGATGAGCCCAGGTCAGTCTAGGAACAATGGACTCCACCTACTTAGGGCAGCTCTGTGGAGGGTGACCCCTGAGGTTGTTGCAGTTGAGTGGGGCTGACCTTAATGAGCAAAATCACCAGACTAGGTAAGCCCCTTGTGTCTTCCCTACTTGGCTGAGAATGCTGTGCTAGGGTCTCCCTTACCTCTCACTGTATTCCTTCCTGAAGCTGCTGGCATTCCTAACCTTCTTACTTTCCTTTCTGTCTTAGGAACATCTTCTGTTTGTTTGTTTGTTTGTTTGTTTGTTTTTGAGACTAGGTCTTGCTGTTTTTGCCCATGGAACCGCAGGCTCACGTTGCTTGGGGTACCACGGACTCAAGCAATCCCCAGCCTCAGCTTCCCAGGTAGCTGGGATTACAGGCATGCACCACCACGCCCATCTGTATTTTTTGGAACTAAGGTCTCGCTATGGGCCCCAGGCGGGACTCGAACCGCGATCCCTAGCCCCGGCCGCTTCATAGGCTGAAACTTACAGGCATGAGCCACCGTGCCCGGCCTCTTAGGGGCATCTTTCTGGCATTGGTCTTGAGGTTCCAGCACAGTCAGATTCTCCAGACCTTTGCCTGACATTTGGGGCACCTTTCTTTCCAGCTGAACTGTTGGTTGCTTTCTACTATTTCAGCTGTCCTTAGGCTCCTGATCAACCTCCGACATCAAACTCTTCTGCTCACCTTGGCTCTGTTCTTAACAGCTGTGATCAAGTATCATGGAATTTTAGGTAGAGATGGCCGCTTCCTCTCTCTTTACCTCCCACCCTGGCCTGCTCTAAACATGAATATGCTCATGTGGTTTGAGGTTCTAATGGTCACCAGTTGACTCTCTCACCTGGGTTTCCAGTGGGGAAATGCACCCTAGCTGCTCCTGAATCTCAGAGGGCCTGATGATGTCCCTTTCCTCCTGGGGACTCTCATGGTAGCCTTCCAGCATCTGTCCTTGTCTTTGCCACCCAAGCAGGCCCCTTGCAGCCTTCTTCCCACCTCCCTGACCTAGTGTACAGACAGCTTTTGTGAAGCTTCTGAGGTTTTTACTGCTCCTGACCACAGGGGAACAGAAATGGGAAGAAAATGAACAAGGGAGTTACACAGTTCCTTGCTGACTCCCAAGCCTCACAGCCTGCTCAGTGGCCTGAGGGCGCATGCCAACACACACACACATACACACATACCCACACCCACCCACCCCTCTGTTTTGTTAGGCTGGGAAAGAAGAGAACCTCTAAGTGAGGAGCAGTTGTGAGATCACATAAAAGGTCCTGGTTTGGAATTTCAGTAGATCTTGGTTTGAATCATGTTTGGTCTGAATTTCAGCCTCAGTTTCCTTATTTTTAAAAGGGGACATTTTCCCCATGATTCAAAGCAGAAAACATCTAGAACAGCATGAGACACAGTTCTTGGTTGAGTTAGTGCTACTGGTGAGTAAGACTGGGGTGCCTCCTGATTAGTGGAAATGCCCTCTGTCTTACCTGCTCCTTTTTCTTTTACCTGCTCTTCCAGGAGGCCTCTTCCTGACTGACTACTCCACCTGCTCACCCCGCAAGCTGAGTCCTTTCCGCTCCTTTGCCAGCACTGAACTCTTCCACTTCCATGTTCCTGAGGACACATTCCTGGCTGTTTGGAACCTCATCATCTTCAAGGAACAGGGGGGAACCTTTGGGGACCACTGCCCAGACCAAAGTGTGACTGTGTGAGTGTCTGAGATAACCTTCTGACTCCCACTTCCAATCTTGGATTATTTTCCAAACTAAAGAGTGAATTTATGAATATCTAAAGTAGTGTCGTGACCCTGACCCCTGACCCTTGTCTGGATCGAAATGTGACTGAATGAGGGTCCAGATCTTTTTCTCTTGATTGCTTCTTAACTGTTGTTTGTGTGAATGCCTGAACTCACCTTTTGCTTCTTATGTCCCTGACCCCTGACCCAGAACTGCTTTGTTGTTTGTGTCTGTATAGGGAACCCACTTGTTTTACTGTAATGAGTGACTGTTCTCCTTTCTTTTCCCTATTTCTCCCTTCCTCCCCCATTATCTGCTTTTTCTCCTTTCCTCATTCTGGTTCCCCAGATATTTCCGGTCCGGGGCACCCCCTGTCATCAATCCCTTGCACACACACTTCCCAGGGGACACGGCTGTGCCTGGAGTTTTCTCACTGACCCTCAGCTGGACCTTGCCTAACCGCACCTCAGGCATTTTTAACGTCAGCAGCCCTTTACCCGGCGATTGGTTTTTGGCTGCTCACCTTCCCCAGGCCCATGGCCACATCTCTGTCAAGGTGGGTTGCTGCTGCAGGGAAGGAGGGGCAAGACACAACAATCTTGTACCAGGGTGCGCAATGACTAGAGGGCGTCTGGGGTGAGGGGATAACTCAAGATCAGCAGGTCACATACTAGGTCCAGAATCTATGATCTGAAGGCAGTAATTTGGGATCCTTAGGAGGACATAGTGGGTTCAGGGAAGTAGAAGGGAAAATCAAGAGTTAGAAATCAGAGACCCTGATATTATAGAGAAGCATCTCTTACTATTAGAAACTACAAGGTTTAATTAAGATGATGAAGAATTAGCCAGGGACTGGTCCAGTGCTGCTGTACAAACCCAGGTGTGTTCTTGTGCTGTATCTTGATTTGTGATAGCCCTGCATATCTCCTAGGCTGCAGTCTAGTCATTAGTTCATCTGGGACAGTACATTATTCTTGTATCATAAACTCCATCTTATGAAGTGCATAGGAAAGCACTTTGGGACAGGGAAGGACTGCACTTTCAGACAGGACCCTTTGAAAACTAGACTTTGGGCAGCTGTCCGCCCTGTCCTCCAAATATCAGCACTGATTTCCATAGAGCAAAGGATGTTAAAGCCTAGAGGTAGATTCATAGGTCAGGATAAGTCTCCATTTTGTTTGGAGGAGAAGGAAATGCCAAATGTTTCCCTTTCACGCCTTAGTGTTGGACAGCCCAGACTTCTTCATCACAGTGAGAGGGTCTATAGACTTCTTCTGTACATTGGTGGGAAGGGATTTTTGATAGACTGGCCTTTGTTAGAGTGGGATAACCATGGCAAGGATAAAGGGCTGAGCATGAGTCAGAGTGAGGAGACAAAGAATAGCACATTAAAGAATAAGCATAGCCAAGTTTGGCCCTTGAGAATTGGGAGGGGCAGAACTTTCAATTAGCTGAAGATTTGAGTTATTTATATCTTTCCAGACTGAGTTTCTTGAGGGCAGGGGCTCTGTGACTCAGACCCATTTCTCCTTTAAATACTGTAACTCAGCATTCAGAGAAGTATTAATAAAATATCTGGATGAGTTGAGAATCTAAGGAACAAGGGTGCTGGCACTGCTGTTGTCAGATCGTGAAACCAGGGCTAAGATAGCATCTTAAGGCTTTAGTGACAGACCCTTTTCTGCTGGAAGTGATGTATAAGAGAACGTCTTCCCGTCAAGACCTGGCAACTTTCTGGCTCAGCGCATGTTGGGAACTTGCCTCAGGTTGACTCTGGGTTCTGGGCTGGTGTTGACACCCATCATCACTGAGGGTTCTTTTGCTGGGAGGAATGTCTTCTTAGGTCTTGGGCCATATCCCAAAAACCCTGTTCCTGATCCCATTTCTGCTTCATTATTTTCTGTGAGAACTGACATGGAAAATCCTTAAGGGCTACCCTAGTTATCCAGAATAAAGCAGGAGAAATCTTGGGCTTAGGCCTCGGCTAGGCTTGTGGGAGTCTGTTTAAGAGAGGTCCAGCTCAACATGCCCATTTGCATCTGGTTATAGCAAGTGGGGCCTGGAAGCTTGGAAATACAAGCGGGAGCCCTAGGCAGCAGAGTTCCCAGGGCGTGTTGTGAGATGAGAGGAGACTATTCAGTTCTACCTAGCCCATGAATGCCACATTCTTGGGTGGGGTGGGAGAGTGGTGGGAGGTGGGGGGTGGGGGAAGGGATAGAGAGAGGAAAGGAGAGAGAGGAGTTTCTTGGTCTGTTCTAGAGTTGGAGGTGGGGTGCAAGGATCTTCTTTGTGGTCCGTCTGTCTAAGTACTTGATTAACTTTGGGGATCTTATATGGGCATCTAAAAATTCTGAAGTTCTTTGGTTAATTGCTCAGATTCAAGTTGGTAGGTGGATTTTCCAGAGCCTTCCTGTATAAGTAAGTCTGTCTTCTTACTCTCTCCTTGTTTGATGATCCTGACTACTTTGAGGTTTGGCTAACACAGAAAGTTAATGTAACTTCTGGGATATCCTATCAGGACTATTGGGTGGGAACTGGAGAATCCTAGAGATAAGAAGGGAGTGCTGTTTCCAAGGTCCTCTTCAGTTTTGGGCATGAGCTGAGCTTCCATTTAGACCTTAGTCCTTGTGAACCTACTTTGTTTCCAACCTTGAATTGGGTGCTCAGGACACAAATAAGATGTGTAGTGTTGATGCCCAGGAGATACATTTAGAGGACATAGAGAAATGGCTAACTTAGCTTGGTAATGTGGTAGAGGTGGTTTTAGGAAACTGTTTGGAAGTGAGGCTTAATGTTGAGAAAGCAGGGAAAGGCATTCCAGTGGATTGAAGTAGTATGGACTGAAGTTTAGAGGGAAGCTGAAATAGTTCAAGTTGGGTGTTTTTTTGCTGTGGGTGAGGAAGCCAAAAGCGTGAGCAGAGACTAGATCATAAATGGCCTAGAAGCTTGACTTTATCCTGAGATTGATTGGGAACCTTAAGAGGTTGTAAAAGGAAGGAACTTAACCTGGTCAGGCCACCCTTATGAACCCTGAACCCTTCTGATCCACTTCTGCTAGCCTCTGTAGCTGTGCTATTCACTGCTACATTCCTAGCACATAGTGGGGGCATGACAAATTTTTACTGCCTTTCTACCATCTCCTCAAACTCATGTTCCTAAATTGATCTTAGTTCTTTTCCTCACCTTTCTCCCTTATTCCTATCAACCACTTCCATTTTGACCTGTGTTCCCCACCCTCCTCACCTTTCCTGTCTTAGAGTCTGTGTGCATTCTTTCTGTGGCTCCCAGATGCCAGTCCACCCAAAGAATTGGCTTTTGGGTTGTGGGTAATTTCTGGTGTCCAGTGGCTTGTTAGGGAAGTCCTCCCAATGTCTGAGATAAAATTCTCAAATGCTTTCTCTTCCAAGTTCAAGATTCAGAGTAAATGAAAGCAGGTAAAATCATGAAAGCAGCAAGGAAAACAAATACTGTAGAGAAGGATTCAGTTGAATCTGTCAACTAAGACCAAGCATGGCTCAGTATCTCAACTGAAGTGGTTAAAATCTGCTAATACTGCTCTTTCAACTCTTTCCTCCTCCTAAATAATTTTATTTTTATTTTGAATAGGTGATATATGCATGTGGTACAACATTCAAAAGGTACAAAATGCATACAGTGAAGTCTTCCGTTCATCTCCTTCCATTTCCCACTTCCCTCACCCAGAGTTAACTAGTAACTAGCTGTTAATTATTCCTTATAATATGCTTCTTCTTGAAACACTTTCTTCTTGTGGTTCTTGTGACTGCACAACTTCCCTGGTTTTCCACTTGTCCTCCTCCCACTCCTTCTTGCCTCTTTTGCTGACTTCTTCTCTGTGTGAGCCATACATGTGAATGTCCCCATGCTTGGTCCTGGATAGCTTCTTTTTTATTTCTCCTTTCTTTGGTTAGGGCTCTCCCCTAACAATGGTTTTAAAATATCATTTATAAATTAATGCCTTTGATTTCAGACCTTCTCTCCAACTGCTTACATCTCCAACTGCGTATCTACGAAATGTCTCAAAATTAGCATGCAGAAATCAAAACAAAGTTAAGAGTAAAAACCTCTTTGACTCCTAGTCCAAGCTTCTCCCTTATCAATAAATGGTTGTGCCCCTGCTCAAATTGCTCAAATCCCAAACTTGGGTGTCATCCTTGAGTCTCCTTTTCTCCTTATTTCACTTCAGCCCATAAAGACAAAGTCTTGTTGACTCTGCTCCTAAAACATGATCTGAAGCCTGCTATCTACTCTGACTCTTGGTACACCCTCTTGTAGATTTCTTCAGTCACTGGTAAGCTCCTTATTAGTCTTTCTGCTTCCACTCTTGCCCCTGCAGTCTGTCTAGCACTCATCCATGTTGATGTTGACTGTGTGGGTTGGGGGCTGTGCTGGGTTTCTGAGATATTCCTACAGAGAAGGCCAAATGTTTTGGGGCATCTTTAATCTGGAAACCCCATCCAGAGCTTGGCCCTGGTCATGTTACTCAGCCTTCTAACAAAATCAAGTCCACCCATACTGGGACTAGGAAGCAGTTTGAGGCCGTCTGCTCCCTCATCTTTTAGTCCGTTCCTCTTTACTTCTCACTTTTGGCCTTGCTGTTTCCTCAAGCTTCCTTACCTTGGCTCTGCCTTTTCCATGATTGCTGATGTTGACTCAGTTTAGACTCTCTCACATGGCTTCTGCCTTAGCAGCTCTTGAGCACCTACCTTCAGGTGCTTTTTCTCTGATCTCATCTCAGGATGAAGGTCCTGCTCTCTTGAACCTTCCTTGTTCCCCACTGACTGAATTTTTCCCTTCAAATAAGAGGTACTAGATGTGCACATATGGTTTAAAGGGGTGGGGAGCACATCTTAATCAGAAATTCATTTAAGCCAACATCAAGCAAAGCAGAGTGTTTGCTATGCTTGAACTGCCTACCAGGGAAATGGGCCACTTCCTGAATATGAGCCTTTGGGGCTCATTCACCACAAGATGATTGTGGTGGTGATTCTTGCCTTAGGAGATGGGGTTGATGAAATGTCTTGTGGTAGTATTTCTGATTCTCGGGTCTGATGCAAAGATAAGGGACATCTCTTTGGATAGCCAAAATGGCAGTCTCTAAACAATGAGGTGGGTTCTGAAGCTCTCTGAGGCATCCCTTCTCTTCTTGACACTTGACAGTTTAACTCACAGACACTTTTTTTAGCATCTAATATTTGCCAGGTGGTATTCCAGGCATTGGGCATGCAGTGATGCAAAAGGCACAGAAAAAGGCAGAGGGTAATAAGATCTTCTGGCCTGGAATCTCTTGAGGCCTCCTTCTAGCCTTGTGGCACTACGGTGGAAGTTAGTGATTTGTCTGGTCTGTTCCATGGCAGCGATGCCAGAACCTGAAACTTGGTTTTCAGTGCAATGTTTAGAGGTATGTCTTGTTCAGAATAACCACATAAGAGAACAGTAGACTGTAGTTGTACCAGCACAAGGACATTTGTCCAGAAGATTTAATCAGGCATCTCTTCCTTCCAAAACTAACTGGGATTTAAAGACTTAGATAGATGCAGATGCTGTGGAAGAGGAACCAGAACCAATGGGATTGTGCTAACTGAAGAGTGGTGAGTTTCTGGGGGTCATGTCAACTGAGTAGAGAGGGCCTAAGGATTTTGACCGAAGAACCACTCAGAGAGCTGTGGCTGTTCTCCAGTGACAGAAGAAATCCTTCTGAGGCAGGAAAGGTCTTAGGTATTTGTGTGTTCCCTGGGATGGCGCTGTGGGAGGGAAGTCAGAAGATAGGCTTTGTGTAAAGATCAGTGCTTCCCTTGGTTGGGTCAGTTCATTTGTTCATTCATTCAGCATCTGTAAGGTGTGCATTCTGTGTTAGCTTCTGTGTTTGGAGGAACAGAAACAGAGTAAGGTAAGCTTCCTGTTCTCAAGTTGTTATAGCCTGGAGATTGCCAGGGAGGTGAATAATGGCCCTTTACATGTGTGTGAGAGGCTGGGCAACTTGGAATGGGCAGGGTAGGGAATAAAGGAAATTAAAGATTTGGATTAGTGGGTGGAGCTTTGGACTGGGCACCTCTAAAGAATGTTCTAATCTCAGAAGAATTAGTAATTGAGGCTCCTGATGGAGAAAGGTGTTAGAGATTACTTTGAGGAACTGTCCAATAATGCTCAGGAGGAGTGGTTAGATTGGGGGAGGGTCTGGCATTAGCGCTGAGGATCACAGCAGAACCTGCAGACTCAGAGGACAGAGGTGGACATTGGAAATGACTCCTAGTTAGCAGGACTGGGAGCTTAGGGAGACCCTAGCCATAGTCCTGGGGAGGTTTGTCCCCAACCTCTCAGCAGGCTCTGTACCTGGTTTCATAGCATCCTTATTGTCTCTCCCTTCACCCCACCCCTGCTTTTGTCTCAGGGTCTTCAGGATGAGTGTCAGTACCTCCTTCAGCCGCAGCTGATTGTCCGACGTTTGCTGGACGTTGCTGTGCTGGTGCCTGGCCGTCCCTCAGAGCAAACCCTCTTTCCACACAATCGCTCAGCCCTGTACAAGTAAGTCAGATACTCCCTCAAATCAGGCCCTCAAACAAGGAACAGGGCTCCTCAGCCTGCTTGCCTGTTCCTGTTTTCCCTCTGGCCAACTTGAACTGCTGAGCTACCCAGAGGCCCCAGTACTGGTCAGACCCGTGCCTCCCTCTCTCCCAGCAGAGAGGGAGACCTCAGAAGACTCCTGTCCCCCTGTGTCCCCCACCACTCCATGCTCCCTTCTTCCTAGAGTGTCTCTCATTCTGGTGTCCCTCTCACCTCTCTGTACCCTGTCTTTTCTTACCCCCAACCTTCCCTCTGTCCAGGGTCTTTGTGCCCAGTTTTACTTACAGGGTTTCAGCACAGCTGGTGTGTGTAGGGGGCCGAGGAGCGTCCTCCTGCCCCCTAACACTACGCCTGCGTCCCAAGGCCCCGCCCCTGCACAACTCAAGCTCTGTGACCTGTGGAGGTACCTCAGTATGTCAGCTGGAGCTGGCTCTGCCCCCCTGGGGACACTGGGTCTACGTGCGTGTGGAGACACCATCCCGGGGCACTGGCAGGACCATCCGCTTCCAGCTCTGTGTGCGGTTGCAAGGTCAGAAGCTCCGTATCTGCCCCTGTCTCCCAGCCTGTGCTGATATCTGTAGCTGGGGAGAGGCAGGCACAGTGACTGTGATCATTGACCCACTCTCTGCCATGTCTCTGTAATCCTCACAACCCCATCCATCCATTCCCTCGCATGCCCTTGGAAATTTTTGTACCTAATTTGGGGCTCAGGGACTTCCTTACTTTGTGACACTGTCCTTATCCACTTGCTGTATTTGTTGGCATCAGTGAGCGGACCTGTCATATTTCAGCGGTGTCTTCACTACCCTTGGGGAGGGAGAGATGACCTCAGTTTCCTCTAACACGACAGTCCATTAGCTGTGACCATTGGGTGAACCCTGGAGCCTGTCCTGTGACCCTGGGTTTCCCATACGTCCAAGAGACACTTGACTCTAGTTCTCATTCTTTCTGCCCTTTGCTGCATTCTGCCTGGCCTAGAACCGGTTTGTGTTGGGCTGCCGGATTGTGATGGGGCGGGCCCTGTTCTGATTTCCTCTGCCCCACAGAGTGCCCACAGCCCAGCCTGTCCCGTGCCTTGGTCCCTGGAGCTGCCATGAACATGCCGCAGTCACTGGGCAACCAGCCACTGCCTCCAGAGCCACCGTCCCTCGGGGCCCCTTTGGAGGCGCCTGGGGCCACGTCCCCACCTGAACACTGCTGGCCAGTGCGCCCAACGCTGCGCAATGAGTTGGACACCTTCTCCGTCCACTTCTACATCTTCTTTGGCCCCAGCGTGACCCTACCCCCTGAGCGTCCGGCTGTGTTTGCCCTAAGGCTGCTGCCAGTGCTGGATAGTGGAGGGGTCCTCAGCCTGGAGCTCCAGCTTAATGTGGTACTTTTTGGAGAATTGGTGGGAGGGCCACACTGTGGGGAATTTGAAGGATTACGTGTCAGGGGTGTGGGTGAATCCTTAGCCGTTCCTGGAGCCCTATCCAGTTTCTTCATGATGGAGGGACCATATCAGCCCATTTCTGGTATAGAAGCATGCCCTACGTGCTGACTGTACTGTGACTAGGTGTGATCAGCCCAGGCACCTCGGTGGTCTGGGGCCATCCCAGTTTTGTAGGCTAACTCCCACTCACTAATGGCTTCTCTCTGTGGCCGGTGTTCACTTCTCTTGCATACCTGCTGTGAGGGGGAGTTCACCTCATGAGGTCTTGCATCCATGTTTAGACAGCTCTCATTGTTAAAGGCATTACTGACATTCCATCAAAATCCATGGATTTTTATCCACTGATCTTTATTACATTTATTGAATCTAGAAGCAATATCTAGTAGATTTATCCTTATCTTTTCTTTTTTAAAAATTAATAGACTTTTTCAGAGCAGTTTTAGGCTTATAGAAGAGTAGAAAGGAAAGAAGGTCAACTTACCCCCTCTTTTCCTCAGTTTCCCTTTTTAGTAACATGTGGTATTCCTGTGGTTCATTTGTGAAATCCTTATCCTATTTCAGCAACCCTTTAATTTTCCTACAGCTTCCCCCAAGCTGAACTTCCTCAGTATCTTAGATGGTAGCAGGCTGGTTCTCATCAACCATACATGGGGCACAAAAATGTGTTACCAGCTTGATGGAAGACTTTACTTCTGCCTTTGGGGTGCTGCTTAATATTGGTTTGGGTCTTGGGTCTTCTCTGCTTTGTGTAATTCACATGTTTGAAATCAGCCTCTGTACCTTAAGTCATTATTTTCAGTACTGAATAAGAAGGGGCAGTCAGCCATTAGCCACTATTTTAGGTTTCCATTGATCTAATAATTTATGTACTAATCTTCTAGCAAGGGAACCTTTTAACTCTGGAGCTCTGAGGGCAGGGACCATTTTCTTTATAGCCAAATTGAGACCTGGTCTGTGACTTGATCGGGGCTTTTAGGGCACATGGCTCAGAACTTTCCAGTGGTCCTGTGGGTTTGCAGAGAGCTGATTATCCAACCTGAAGTACTCATTTTCTCTCTGACTCTTTTTCTAAGACTACATATATTTTGTTGCCTTGGACAATGACATCAAGGTCTTGATTTGACCTTGAGACTATAGAGCACGTATCAGAGACTAGTTCTTCTCATCCGTCTTGTTCTTCATTGAGAGTAGGGTCCTAGCCTCCCCCTCCCCCCGCCACAACACTCACACTGTCCCTCTCTGCATTTTAGTCCATGTACTCTGATGGCCACTTGCTTCCACTCTACCCATCTGCATATGGTGGGGCTTGCTCTGTGCGTTAGGTGCTTGCTCCAGCCTGTTCTGTTTACTCTAAGACGTGTTTTGATATATCAGTTTTGATCTTTCCCTATAAATATTTTTACTTGCCCTTGAATCAGAGAACTACATACCTACAGGACATTTCTCTTTGGCTCTCGCCAAGAATGACTTCTGATTGAATGTGTTTGGCATAATGCCTTGGGCTTGCATGGAAGGGGGGAGTCAGCAAGTGGCATAAAGCTCATGGTTGACTACAGGGTGCTCAGGGCAGGCAGGGTGCTGCTTTGTTGACCATCACCTGGAGAACCACCCCTTTGGGTGCTGAGCTGCTCCTGAGAGGCTGATTAACTTCCATTTTCTGTCCTCAAAATCTGGTGACTCATCATGTTTTCTTTCTCGTTTACTTGAAGGCATCAAGTATATGACCCTTGTCTAAGGACAGACTTTATTTTCCTCCCTTGGTTTTTAAGGTTCCCTCCTATATTAATTGTATTTTGAATAAATATTTAGTGTTCCCTCAGTCCTTTAGAATGAGAGGCGTTTATGGCATCTTGCTACCATGCTTCTTGTGTATTTACACATGGAATATCTAGTTTCTTTTCATCCAGGTTGCTACATTTAATCCTTCAAATATTCTGTTGCCATTGTTAAGTATCTGCGATGTTTCACCTGAGGAAGAGTGCATTTCTTTGCAGGCTTCCTGCTTTCAGACCTGAGTGAAGATGTGAGGATGACTGACAGTCTTACTTTGTTCACAGCTAATTTTTCCATCCCGAAATAGCCCCTCTTCTCACATCTCCAAGCTAGAGGGGACTGAAAAAGCAGTGTTCTCCTTTACCTGTACAAGTTCTGTCCAAAGAAAGGATTTAGAATTGAGCCTTGTCTTCTCATAGCTCTTTGAAATTTCTCTGCTGTAGGAGATCCGGTGTTTTCTAGTTACTCTATTCAGTGAGTGGAGGTAGGGCGTGGGGGGAGGAGGGCTGGAGGGGGCAGGTTTAGGGGTTTCTGGGGCATGGTGAACAGGTATAGGGGGTTGGGAATGGTAGGACCCGGAGGGTGTGATGGCTTCATCTTCATTATCTCCCATCCCCAGAGCTCACTGCGCCAGGAAAATGTGACAGTATTTGGATGCCTGACTCATGAGGTGCCCTTGAGCCTGGGGGATGCAGCAGTGACCTGCTCCAAAGGTGGTGATGAGGATTGGGGGAGGCTGGATATACCAGGGCAGAGGCGTGGGTGAGGGTATGGGGGTAGGACAGACTAGGGTCTCCGGGAAGTGAGAACAGCTGGGTGAGGGTTCTTGGGTCCATCCCTCACATAACTTTTCGCCCCTTCTCCCCTCAGAATCCTTGGCTGGCTTCCTCCTTGCTGTCAGTGCCTCCTCCAGAGTGGCCAGACTAAGAATCCCCTTCCCACAGACAGGGACCTGGTTTCTGACCCTTCGCTCCCTGTGTGGGCTGGGACCTCGGTGAGTGACTTGGAGTGAGCAGGCTGTGCCCGAGGTTGGGGGTGGGGGTTGGAGTGCCCAAGGCCCCAGGTGACCACCAGCGTTTGTGCACATACAGGTTTGTTCGTTGCCGGAACGTAACAGCCGAGGTACGACTGCGTACCTTCCTGTCACCCTGCGTGGATGACTGTGGGCCCTATGGCCAGTGCAAGCTGCTACGCACGCACAACTACTTGTATGCAGCCTGCGAGTGCAAGGCTGGTAAGCTGGCTGGGCTGGCGAGGGAGTCTCCGTGGTGTGCTCTGAAGTGGGCAGCAGCCTCTCAGTTGAGGGGGGTTTTAGAGAGAAGGGGAGGGCTGGTACATCCACTAGGCACAGTGTGGGTCGGGGCAAGAGGCTGTGAGCAGCAGTGTCTGCAGAACCCAAGGCTGCCTCTGTCCTTCTCCACCCTGTGTCCTTCGCACCTGCAGGGTGGCGGGGCTGGGGCTGTACCGACAGTGCGGATGCACTTACCTATGGATTCCAGCTGTTGTCCACACTGCTGCTCTGCCTGAGCAACCTCATGTTTTTGCCACCTGTGGTCCTTGCCATTCGAAGCCGATATGTGCTCGAAGCTGCTGTCTACGCCTTTACCATGTTCTTCTCCACGGTATGTGGTGACTTCTTTATCTTTACCAAGTCCTTACCTCTGGTGGTGACCATCTGCATTTCACAGTGTCCTTCAAGGGTTTAGGATGTTCACACCCTCATAGTGTGAGTATGTCCTCTCACCGTGTCTTCTACAGCGGTGCTGCCCAACCGTTTCATCTCATGGCACACATAAAATATGGTAGTTGTTACGAGGCGCAGTGGGATAAGTGGGCAAGGCTATTCGTAAATAGGGTAACATCACTGGAGACAGTGTGGGGTGTCCAGCTGTCCCACCCCAAGAATTAAAGGGACCTTGATCTTGACAGGATGACTGAGAAATTCCATCCTAAGTGTGAAGTTGTGCCTATGTCTCCAACGTGTTCTCCTTTGCGTGGGGCCAGGAAATCAACTCTGTTATCCACATCTCTATGTGGAGACTTCCACTTTTGTAATGTTCTTGGAGAATGTACGGCCTACCCATACTGTGCTTGCAGTCTCTGTTGTGCTGGGGCTGCATCTGTAGTCTGTTCTTCATTATATTATGAAAAGATAGCTCTCCATTCGGTTGCTCTGCCTTTTTGTTTTTGTATGGCAGCTTTTGGAATGCAACCTTTGGGCAAGTCACAGTCTGGTTTTCAGAGTCCTAAGAAACTTTATCAACTCAACTGTGTTTTGAGGTATTATGAGAAATGCCAGCATGACATAAAATCCCAGCTCAAAGGTGAAGTGTGATATAAAATGGCAGTATGATATAAAATCCTAGCTCACCATGTCTTGGTGAAGATTAATACTGTTTTAAACTCCTTCCTTACTTTCCCTGTTTTCTCCTACCCTTTAATAGTCAGGAAAATTCTTAAGCAAGCATTTACAGGCATTGCATGAAAAGAGAAAAGTGAATCCACTAATGTCCCCTAACTCACATGTAGACTTTGCTCTGAGGTGCTGCAGAAAGGGGTCTTTGCACCTCATATCTGAGCTCTTGGCAACATATGACATACAGTAACTGCCTATGAGCTCTGCAAAAATCCTAGATTGGTACTATCCTTGTGTCTTGGCGACAAGACTATCACAAAACCCAATGCATGCTTCTTTGTCAGCACTGATAGATCAGACATATGTCCCAATTATGAAAGTATACTTATCAAGGGGAAATTGGGGGAGCAAATGTCCTGAAACTGAGGGTCACATTATTCTAGTATCCTGGACATTCATCCACAGGTGAGGAGAAAGAGATTGTAACCATGCCATGTAGAGAGATATAGTTCCTCAAGTCTAAGTGAGAACAGCATGCCCCAATTGCTTGACTGGTCCTTTTTTAGACTTGCATTGACAGTGCCTCTTTCTATTTTTATATTAGACACAGTTTCTCTTCCTATTGCCAGTGCCCTTTATACTGTTGCTCACCAAATCCTCTAACAGCAGCTGTTCTACCAACCTACTCTTGGCTACATGCATCCCTAATGTAGTTCACAGTTACTACCTCAGTGTGTCAGGAGCTGGAATGTGTGTGGGAGCGTGCATCTGCTCCCTGTTCTTTGTACAGGCATCCTGGTCTTTGGCTTCAGAGTGTTCAGTCCTCATTTTCTGGCAACGATAGCCTCTCGACCTGAAAAGAAAAGCACCTTCCGTCAAGCAGGAATACCAGGGAGCCTAAAGTGCCTGGCAGCACACACAGAGCACCCACTTTCTTACATGCAGTAATAAACGAAAGATCAAGGATAAGATACTGGTCTTGAGGTATTGCCCAAAGTCTTAATTCCTCTTTCTTTTCCACACAGGTCAAAATATAGAACAACTGGTTACCCAGTTGTCCTGCACAGTTTCCCTTTTGCCTCTCTTCCCCGAGTCTTGGTTTAGATTGACTTTGTTCTGTCAGTCTTCATGTTAGTGCCCCTTGGTCATATTACAGGTAGTGAGACCAGGGCAGTACATGACAGCCTTCTTCCTTGTCCTTAAGTCCAGAAGTGGCAACATCTGCGAACATTGGCCCCTATTCAGGAGCTGGAAGAGCAACAGTAGATTTGCTCGTCAAGAGTTTATAAATGTAAAATTAAAAATAACAACAACAACAAAACCACAGGCCACAAACCTAGCATTTGATTTTGTATGGAAGCATACAGTTCAAATAATGATAACAGCAAGACGACACTTACAAGTTATACGTCAGATGCTGCTAATTGAATCCTCAGACTGTAATACTAGATGGGTGCTTTTTTAAATCATCATCCCTTTCTACTGATTAAAGGCAGTTTAAATATGTTGCCTGAGGTATAAGGTGAACGGAAGCACCTGCATTCTCATACCACTGGCTCCAGGCCCTCACGTGTAATCATTGAGCTCTGCTGCTCCCCTTGCCTGGGGACAGTGAGTATGCTCTGTCACCATGTTCTTCTCCACAGTGCGTGGTGGCCTCTGAGGTCATGAGTTTCTTTGCATACTTGGGGACACCCAAGGAACTGATCCGCGTTTAGTAGTTCTCAAATTTTTAGAAAAAAGAGCCAGTAAACAGATCAAATATAAGAAATCAGGAAATATACATCAAACAGTGTAGCCGTGCAGCTCTAACCCCTACAGTTCAAGCCACCTCTCCTCATGGTGTCCCAGGTCCCTGGTGTCTTGCTCACTGGCAGCTGGCACCCTGGTTGCAAGCCTGCCTTCTCATTGCTGTCACAGGAAGCTGAGAACAAGAAATTCTCAGCAACCCTTGGTAAAATCCCATGACTGTTTCAAAAAGAAAATGGAAGCAGAAAATTAGGAGAATAGCAGTAAGTCTTGTTTTATCTGGAATGCAAATATCCCGGTCTTTGTATGGGGTGAATATATTTGCATTTCCACTTTCTGTAGTGCCAGGACACTCCCTTCTGGAGCATTAGATGCCTTTATGGTCTAAAATTACAAAATTCCACAGGAAAACAGTTACCTTAAAATTAATGTAATTTCAAAATGATAACTAAAGAAGAAAAGTTGAGGAAGTTAGCAACTTAGATAGAATTATCTTAATAGAAGCCAGTTTGTAGTATAAATTTCTTAGATCCCACAATTATTTTGGTGTCATTTCTACTATTTTTATTGCAGTTGACAAAGGACTGCCAATTGAAAAATTAGCTCACAATTTTCAGTAGCACATTTCCCCCATGCTGCAATTTTAATTTAACTTTACCCCTATGGGTTTTCTACAAGATTAAACAATTCCTTTGACCTTCTGCGATACTTGGGGAATTATCAGTTACAGAATGTTGGTAAAGTACTTTCCCCTAAAACCTTTTCACTCCAGAGACACTATCTCCATTATTCCCTGTTCTTTTTTCAGTGCACTTTTTCTGTCACTTTTCACAACAGACCTGCTTCAGTTTCCTACCTGCTATTTCCTATGCTGTTTGATTAAGGTTTGATGTCATTGTTTGTGATCTAAGCTCAGGATCAAATGCTACATGTTATTGAACTTTTTTTCCTGGCCCTTTCTCCTCCACCTTTTCCGTGTCAACTCTTAACTCATTTAACCAGTAGACTAGATTCCCCCATTTCCATTCTTCCTAAAAGTGATGGGGACTCCATTGCTGACAATGATGAATGACTTGTGATGCTGCTCAGCTGTCTCTTCCCTGAGTTGTGGATTGATTATCCCTGCCCTCTGCCCACACCCAAAGACAGCCTCTGAAGGCCTGGATACCTGTGTTACTGATGTAAGGCCACCTCATTTTTTTACCCCAGAGTCCCTATGATGTAGAGTTACTTTCTAAAGGACAGGTGAAGAAACTGACCTGGGCTGAAAGTGCCTCAAAGATCCCTTCAGTCAATCATCAAGTTCCTTCAAGGCCACCTGAGATGAACAACACTTAGCCTCCCTGTTTGCCTCACCTTCAGTTCTGTCTGATGTGTTTTGGTCCAACCCAGGCAAGTACACCAGGTTGTTTCTCTGGTCGGGAGATGCCCTCAGCTGTCATGGCTGCCGGAGGACCGGGGGAAGCATGCAAGGGACACAGATCATGCAGATGGATTCACAGAATCCTAAGAAACTTTTTTGATTCCCTAAAATCTGCTGGCATGTCTCACACTCCACTCTAGTTTTTTTGATTTTGATCAAGTTTAAATGGTCAAAGACCTTTTCTCTCCCATCATAGGTTTTTAAATTTTCTTCTTAGCCCTGCTTCCATCTCCACAACAAATCATTCTTCCTGACATTGAGCAGGAACCATGTCAGGAGAGGGGGTGAGTGAGCATGCCGCTATATCTACTTATTCTCAGGTGGGAACTGTTTGTCCTCATAGGTCCTATTCAGTATCTTTTATTTGGGTGGGTTTGTAGGCACATGACACAAAGGGACTCTTCGTCCTACCATCTTTATGCCAAGTGTATCCTGAAAACCATACGTGTTTGGCATCAGTAAATACTCAGGTCACAGAAAAACTGCATAGAAGTCAAAAGAAAGGCAAAGCAGATATTCCAACACAAAGAACTCGGGCTCTATTTGCATGACACTCTTCACAAATAAGAAAGGGCTGAATGCCAGAGGCCATGCTGGCATTGTCCAGAGAGACCAAGGCAGGGGGAGCTGATAGCAGCTGAGCCCAGTATAGCGCCAATTCCCCTTGTATCCCTTGTACCCCCTTTGAAGCTTCTCTGTCCCCTACTCATTACTGTTTCACCACAGGGTAGGCTATGTGGACATTGTCTCTTCTCCATGGGATGAAATCCTGTGTTCTCTATGATGTTAGTTCTGCTTTTTTAAAAAAAACAAACAAAAACAAAAACAAACAAAAAGAAACAAGCAAACAAAAAAACCCGTGGTCCACACAGCTTTGGGTTGGAGGGCATGAAGACAGCCAGCTAGTGGGTAACGCTCACTCAGAGTCTGAGCTATCAGGAGAGGCGTGGGGACTGGTTTGGCCAAGAGGCCAGAGTCTGGTCCTAGAGCTTACACCCTGGACCCTGCTGGCCTCCTGGTGTTCCCCACGACACATTCCAGAAGCACGAATATTAGAAAGGTGAGGATAAGAGTCAAGGGTGCCAGACAGAGACAGCTTGTGTGGCAGACCAGGCCTCTACCACATTTTCCTCAGGAGTGGGGAGTGGGGCATGCCCCAGTTCTGCTCAGCGTGTGTGCCCATGGACCTTGACGTCTGTGACAGTACCCTTGATGTCTTTCTCCTAGTTCCTGAACCTAGGCTCTGCGCAAGTCTCTCAATGCCCGTTATTTCTTCCTCCAGTTCTATCATGCCTGTGACCAACCAGGCATTGTGGTTTTCTGCATCATGGACTACGATGTGCTGCAGTTCTGTGATTTCCTGGGCTCCTTAATGTCCGTCTGGGTCACTGTCATTGCCATGGCTCGTTTACAGCCTGTGGTCAAGCAGGTCAGTCCGGAGTGGGCCCGGGGGGACAACCATAGCCAAAGTCTCCTTGAAACGCACGCCCAGTCTCTCCCTGAGCCCACTGCCAAGTGCCCTTCACCCTCCAGGCCCAGCCCCGGCAGTCTTCTTTCTCTAGGTGCTGTATTTGCTGGGGGCTATGCTGCTGTCCATGGCATTGCAGCTCGACCGACATGGACTCTGGAATCTGCTGGGACCCAGTCTCTTTGCCCTGGGAATCTTGGCCACGGCCTGGGTAAGGGTGATAAAGTGGGAGGGGTGGGGGGGGGTGTCTCCAGCCAGACTTTGGGGTCAAGGCCCCGGGTATCTGGTCTCTAAATCAAATGGGCCAGGACCCTGTCGTCATCACTGTGCTGCTCTTGGTGCTCACTCTGGTGGTGGCAGATGCTTTCAGGTCACGAGCAGAGCTCAGGGGAGCCTGAATGACCTGACGTGAGTTCTAAGCCTCCTGTTTCTGAGCCCCACTTCTCTGCCTCCCCAGACAGTACGCAGCATCCGCCGCCGGCACTGCTACCCGCCCACTTGGCGTCGCTGGCTTTTCTACCTGTGCCCGGGGAGCCTTATTGCAGGCAGCGCTGTCCTACTCTATGCTTTTGTGGAGACCCGGGACAACTACTTCTACATTCACAGCATCTGGCATATGCTCATTGCCGGCAGCGTGGGCTTCCTGTTGCCACCTCGTGCCAAGACTGACCACAGGGTCCCTCCTGGAACCCGGGCCCGGGGTTGTGGTTACCAGCTGTGCATCAATGAGCAGGAGGAGCTGGGTCTTGTGGGCCCTGGCGGGGCCACTGTCAGCAGCATCTGTGCCAGCTGAGAAGGGCTTTGGGCCTGGCCCATGGGGAACATGGACCCTTCCTGGAGCAAAAAGTTCCAGGCTTGTTCCTAGATCATGGGGCCCTTCCAGGAACAAGAGATAAGTTGTATTTCTTGATGACTTTGACTCTTTCTCAAGGACATGGGATTTTTCTGGAAACTTGGAATACTTCTGAGGGCCTGGAGTCCTCTTGCATCCATGGAGTCCTTGAGGACTGTAACCTGTCTAGGACCTCAGAGCCCCCAGGACCAAGGACTGCAACTTTGGAGAGTGGGGAGGAATGGGGGGGAGTCCTGACCACATGGACTTCTTCCCAGCAAGACAAAACCTCTTAGGACTCAGCAGCACCCTGAGGACACGGAGTCAGTCCAGAGTCTCCCGATCTTGCTAACAGCTCAGCAACTCAGACTTGGGGCTTTTTTCCTGGAGATGGTATCTGGGCTATGCTGGGCTGTGCTCGAGTGGGGTTGCAGGACAGATGGGACCAGGACTTGGGGCCTGGTGTCCTGAGTTGATGCAGGTGGAGTCTGGTGTGTCTCTAATGAAGTGTTTCCTGATTTTGTGCTGCCTCTTTTCCTGGGTCCAAGGGCTTGGGGAGGGAATGGAAAGAGGCCTTCTGGGGACACCAACAGGGTGGTGGGAGCCCAGCATGAATGAATTGCTGGAGTGATTGCACAGCTGGGAGCAGAGGGGTGTGTGTGTGTGAAGAGACAGACAAACAGACATGCATACCAGAGGGGTGTGTGTGTGTGTGAGTGTGAGCAGAGGGGTGTGTGTTTGTGTGTGTGTGAAGAGAGAGACAGACAGACATGCATACCAGAGGGGTGTGTGTGTGTGTGTGTGTGTGTGAAGTGAGAGACAGACAGACATGCATACCAGAGGGGGGTGTGTGTGTGTGAAGAGAGAGACAGACAGACATGCATACCCAGACACAGAATATGAATCTGTCTTAGATGGTTCAAGTCAGATCTCTCTGTGGACCCCACACCCAACAGGAAATTGAGGACCCAAGCATTGAATTACCTCAGATGTGCAGGGCTGATCATAAGAATGTAATTTCTCATTTGAGGCCGAGTGTTAACACCAATCTTTTGTGATGGGGATTTCTTCTCTTTCAGCATTGGTCACATTTGCATCCCTAGGGTTAATGTAAAGTCAAGCTGTTGGGAGAGTGTTCTCTCTGGCCCAGGGTCTGTGCTGAACCCATTCCCTGAGGACTCCATGGTTCCACCCAGGCCTCGGGCATGTTGCAGGCAGGCCATGACTGAGCAGTTTCTTGTTTCATCTGAATGACCCTTTCCAGCCTGAAGCTCTTTGTACTTCTGTACTACGCACAAAGGCATAGTACACCTGGAATACACCTGGAATACTTAGATATACCTGGAAGCCATTCTGTTTGGGACCCTGAACTGGGGTTTACTCCACCAACAAAACACCAATTTATTTTATTTTTTTGAGACTAGGTCTAGCTATGTTGCCCAAGGTAGTCCCAATCCCATGGACTCAAGTGGTCCCCAGCCTCAGCCTCCCAAGTAGCTGGGATTCCCGCCACCTCGTCTGGCTGCTTTTTTGAGACCAGGTCTCACTATGTTGTCTGGGGTAGTCTTGAACCTGCAAACTCAAGCGATCCCTGGCCTTTTGCTTCCCAGCGCTTACATTATAGGCACATGTAATGAAGCCTGGCTGACACTAGTTTCTATAGTTTTTAGTTTCTGCAAACCTGACCAGGGACTTAGATTGGGGACTGTGGCTCAGGACCCTCCCTCTAGGGACTCCTCTGTACTTGCATTCTCACCAAGCTCCCTCCCCTCCTTTCCTCCTTCCTAGCTCAGTGAGTGTTGTTAATCTGGAGGAGGGGGGAAGTCTGACTTTAACCTAACACTTTTTTCTCCAAATCTTTTGTCTGTGCCTATCCTGTTCCCTTTAGGGCTTTGACTTTTATTGTTTTCTGCAATCTTTCTTGAGATGCTGAGCAGATCGTGGCCATCTGAGTGGCAAGAAGGTGTGAAAAGTGAGGGCCAGGTGTTCCTCTATCAGAAATATCCCATCAATTAAGATGTGTAGTCAGTGAATAGGATGCATGAGCTAAAGAGCTGGCTCGGAGGACAGAGTGGGAGAGGTGAAAGGTGCTGAAGAGGGAGGCAGCTGGGATAAAGCCCACCTACCCCAGAGAGGTCAGAAGGGGTTTTCTGGAAAATGTGGGGTTTAGGTGAGGATTGAGTGAGTTTCCACAATGCCAAGATGTTGGGACTGTTCTGCCTGGTTATCAGCATCTACATTGCCAGTATCCCTGAGTTTTCCATGTGGCCTCTGAACTCTGGCTTATAAAGCACTTGAAACATAGTGTTGGATCAGCTTGGTGTATGGTGATAGCCGCACATGCTAATCTAAGGGCCAAGGCATGTTTGAGCAGGAGAGGGAAAAGGCAGGGGGAGACACAGGCAGCATGGATTGACTTTATCCGGGGCAGCAGGCCTCATCCAGGGTGCCGAAGCCTGGAGTGTGGGTGGAGGTGGGGTCAAACTGTGAAGACAAGCAGGCAGTGAGGTTGTTCTGACAGGTTCTCGTTTTATCCTCTGGGGATCAGGAGCCATTGGAAGGGCATAAGCTGGAGAGCAGATGGTCAGATTGGTATTTCAAGTGCTAGTGCAGAGTGTGGGTTTCAGAGAGTGGTGATAAAGGTGCACAACATAGCTGTCACAGTATTCCAAGCGGGATGGCAAAAGCTTGTTAAGGTGGCGTTGGTGAGGTGAGGGCACAGATCGCCAGCTTTTGGGAGGTGGGCTCTCTAGAACCCGGTCACCAATTGGATGTAGGGGGTGGAGAGGGATGTGTGAAAGCCTAAGATGAATACTTATTTCTGGCTTGGTGACTGGAGGTGATGATGCCATTTCCTGAGATGGAGACACCACTTTGGAGGCAGCGTGATGAGTATGGTTTTGGCCAACCTGAGTTTAAGGTGCCTATGGGATTCCTGGTTTTGGGATGGGTGGGGGGCAGCAAGAAGACTATGCTAGGTGGGTCAGGAACTCGGATTTCCTGGCTACACAAGTGAGGCTGTTTTGTTGTCTCCTACTTATTTCAGTTGTGGGGGCCCAGATGCCGGCAACCCCTGCCTTCTTGGAACAAAGGACTGGGGCTGGCAGATGCTGCTGCACTCTTACTCTGTCCACACAGTGCTCAACAGCACAGAGGGCTCAGTCTGAGATGGTGACGCTATGAGGGCTTCTGAGAGACACTCCAGTTCAGTATGTCTGCCAAGAATGCTCTGTGGAAGCTGCAAAGATGAACCAGATCTGGTAGAAGCCTGCTGTTGAGGTGCCTGATGGGGTGAAATATCACAGCAGAACAGGCGAGGTTCTGATGGTAAGGTTCCAGTGCAGTACTGTAGGATGAAAAGGAAGGACATTTTCAAGTGCATTAGGAAAGGATGTGTGAAAGAAGTGGTGTCTGAGCTGGCTTGAAAAAACCCTCACTCTCACCAGGGAACAGTGCAGCAGGCACGGTGCTGCGGGCAGTGGGAATAATGTAGGGGGCTGGAGTGACCCATGAAGTGGGTTCATGGAACTGGAGGCTGATGGAGGAGTGAAGTCAGATTCCTGAGGAGCTGAGGAATCAGCCGAAGGAAATGGTCTGCAGGTTCTGGTCATGGGAGTCCCCTGTAGTGGGGGAGGGGACCTGCTCCAGGGCACTTTCTCTGTTGTCTTCCGTGCTGGGATCCTGATCTATGTTGAAGAAACCCAGCTCCTCTGCTCCCTTAGCTCTTGGCACCTCACTTGGGCCAAGAGCTTGTGCCTCGATGGGTGAGAGGGATGGTGTCTAAGCTCAGAAAGGTTAGCCAAATCTTACTAGAGAATGGCCTGAGCAGAGACAGGGAGGCATAGACATGGGGGAAGCTCAGTCCTTCAGGGTGGGCCCAAGAAAAATTGCCTTTCAGCCTGGTTCCCACGAGTGCCTTTTCCTTGGGCCTACCCTGAAGCACTGAGTTTCCCCTGGCACTCATGGGACCCAGGCTGAAAGGCAAAAGGGTTCTGGTTTTGGAGGATGGGGATGCAACCAACAGATCCACAAATTATGCTGTGGGTATGGGGAACCATCAAATTTTCTTGATCAGAAGAGCGATGATTGCGTGTCACCCAGTGACAGAATCCCTGTGAGGGATGCCAGGTATTTATTCATGAGAACAAGCCTGTACAATTGTGGGAGCAGCTGGAGAAGTCTGTGTAGATGGTTACCCTTGCTCTGGGTGTTGGGCTTCAAGGTTGCTGTGGGGTCTCCTGGTCTGGCAGGCAGGGCAGGGAAGAGGGCAAATTAGAGATGAAGGAGTAGAAACTGCACCGGGTTTCAGCGACACAGTGACCTGGAGGAGAAGCCCATTTCCTTTGCCACTTGGCCAGGGCTAGAATAGCTGACAAGTGATCTGGTTGGACCTGGATGGTGGTCCCACAATAAGGTGAGCCAGCAGGTGAGCACAGCATAGGAGTACATCTGCAGCCTCACGTTTGTCTTCCACATGTCTTGCAGATTTGAATGTGTCAGGGAAAGCGATTCCGGGAAGCACGGCTCCCACCTAGAGAGGTTGACCCGGTACAAAGACCCTTGGTGAGTTAAGCAGAGCTCCCACGTGAGGGACCGGCAGTGGCCAGGGAGGATAGTCAGAGAAAGGGAAGACAAATCTTTCGTAGCTCTTGGGGACTGTGCAGCTGGTATGTGGTCGTTAGGCTAAAGCAAGGCCCTGGCCCTGCTGTTGTTGCCCACACATAGTTAAGCTGTGCATCCTACTGCCTGATGGCTGGCTCGGCTGTGTGCCCTGCGTCAGGCAATGAAACCTAAGTGCAGTAACATGTCACCGCTGGAAGGGAGCTTTAAGAGTCTCTGTTCCTTTGGCTGTGGTGAGCAGTGCCATTCTGGAGAGGAGATGCTGTGTTCCTGCTAGTCCCAACAGAATGCAGAAAATGCAGAGTGCTCCCCCGCACCCCATAGTCAACCTCTAGTGCACCTGCAGCCTGAAGGTTCAGAAACCCTTCCAGCTGAATCTCATTCCATGACAGCGCCCACCCATCATCAGAGCAACCTGGGGGAGCAGCAGGGTAAGTGCGCCAACTTCCTGGAGAGCAGATCTCCCCGCAGTAGATCTAGCGCAGCAGCTTTTACCTCACTGCTCCTTAAGCCGATGGGGTTCAGCAAGGTTATCACCACCCCATGGAACAAGGCAACAATCTTGTCCCAGTGGAGATCCTTAGCCTTGGACTTAAAGTACTTGAAGGTGATGGAACCATAGAAAATCACCACCACCGTGAAGGTAAGCAAGAGCATGCGGAGAAGGCTTTGCACTGGCCTGCAGTGAAGGGTACCCTTCTTGGTAACAAGAATTAAAATGTAGGACAGGCAGCTAAGAAGACATGGTGGCAGCCACAGGGCAACAGCAGTTACTGCTATTAGCAGGGCATTGCGAGAGATATCCCCACAGGCCAGTTTGAGAATTCCTAGTAACTCACAGGAGTGTTTGATGACACGGTGGTCCCAGAAGGGGCAGCTCCAGGTGACAATGAGCTGCAGCTGTGAGTTAGCAAAGCCTGTTCCCAGCTCAGCACTGTCATCCCCCGTACACACCTGCCTCTTCATGAGCTCCGCATACCTGAGTGCCAGCAGATAGCCACATGACACTGTGCACCCCATGACCAGAGGGAAGGACATCTGCAGGGCACAGCCAGTGAAGGAGATGGTCTTCTGGGCTTTTAGGAAGTTGACCAGCATGAGAGGCATGAAGGCAGATGAGCCACAGAAGTCCCCGAGGGAAAGGTTGCTAAGAAGTACATGGGGCCATTCAGGTGGGGTTCAGCAGGGTCCAGCAGGGTCAGTACTACGAGCAGGGAGTTCCCCAGCACATTCAGTAGATGGCCAGGCAGATCACGAACAGGATTGGCTCAAGGTCATGGTGTCAGCCCCAACAGGATATATACTCCATGGCACCCATGTGGTTTGCCTCATCTATCTCATCTCCCCCCTTGGCCTCCGGGATCACATGAAAGATGATGAAGCTCCAGCTGGTCAGGAGCCTAGATGCCTGTATGTGACCAGAGCTGGCTCAGTCCCACAGACTGAGTAATGCCAGTCAGTTAATACCACCATCTGTCTGAGGGAGCAAGGTTGTAGGTCTGTGAATGGTCCCTCCTACCTCTGCAGTTTGGAGACAGAGAAATCATTCTTGACCCACAATCCCTTGCAGCCTAGAGTTTGACTGTTAAAAGGAAGCATCTTTTCATTTGGCTCAATTAATGTCCGCAGGAGCTCAGATTCACTTGTTCACTGAATATTTATGGCATGTCCACTGTGCTGGGTCTTATTTAGGGGCTGGGGCCATAGTAGTAAGAAAAATGGACAGATAGAAAGGTGCCACACCTGTCCCCTGTCCCCTGACTTAGGAGAGAAGCGCTCTAGAAGGTGGGCAGTGGAGGATGCTCACACTGCAGGTGTCGAACTTTTCTACACCCCATGTGGAAGCCTGGTTTCTGGTCATGTCTCCTTAAGTAATTACAGACTGTCTTTTGCTCTTCTTTTTAATTTAAAATTTTATTTTTGGATTTTTTACCATACATGATTGTATAATTGCTGATCCCCATGGGAATACCCCACCACATCACACCCCCTCTGGTCACTTTGCCTCCTTTCTTTTAGTTGTTTGTCCATGTTTAGGCCTTTAGTCTTTTTTTTTTTCCTTTTCTGGATCCATTTCCTCATCCTTGGTGAGGGTACGATTTCCCGGGACTTGGTAGAGCGTGCTGTTTATCTTTCCTGTACTGCTTCTGCCTTTGTGACTCGAGCACCCGTGGCCTGTATGATTGTTTCTTGTTTCTTGGTGGATCTCATCTGCACCATTTCTGCAACATTTTATTGCTCTTTCAGTCATGCTTCAGGTCTTTGGCTTTGGGGGCATGACTCCCAGCCGTATGTTTTGGAAGAGCAGATCCTCGATGGGGACAGCCATCAGCTGACGGTAGGTCTCCTGGTCTCCTCCGTTGGGGCTTTGCTGTGGGGCCACTGCCATTCGGCAAGCCTCTTCCCTCTGAGCAAAGGGGGTGTGCAGTGCCCTTATTGACAGCGTCTCTGTGCCAGGTTTCTGTTCACAGCTCCTCAGTGACATTGTAGGCATCATATTTTGTTTGCTCTTGCAGTTCAGTGTTGGGTGGTGCTTGCCCTGTTCCCCTTGAGTCCTGCCCGGGTGGCACAAATTTAAGGGTCTTTTTTCCTGTACCTCACCCATTTGGTTTCTGTGGATGAAAAATTGTCTTGAGGTACTTAGTCCTGGTGAGGGCTTTCAGGAGTGGAGGTAAACCTGGGGGGGGGGTGTGTGTGACCCCAGCTCCACCTCACCCGACCTCGAGAGGCGAGTGGAGCCGGTGTGTGGGTCGCCATCTTGGCGTGGCCGTGGAAGGCGTGGGCTCTGTGGCCCAGCGAGGCCCGCTGCGTGCAGGTCAATTTGGGAAGGTCCCGGCCTCGACCCCAGCCTCACCCGGCCTGTGTTTTGCTTTTAATGAACAAACAGATCCTAGTAGAGCCATTGGCACACGTGGTTCATGTGACTGAACCCTGGTCACCTGAGTAAGAGACCCACTTCTTTCCATATTGCTTTTTAATGAAATTGGCAATTCTGTCACAGCAGGAGGAAAAGCAGGCTGTATTCAGGCAGAGACAGGCAGCTTGATAAAGAGGTGAGGGGTGGGCTGGGGTGGGGAGTGAGGGCTGCCATATTCTCCCCCATGACTGTCATTGCTGTTCTGAGCAGTCCACTGCTTGGGGAATCACCATTGTTTGCTGTTCCCAGGATGCAGTCCAGCATCCCCATGCCACAATCTTGTTAGAACAGGAAAGCTGTCTTGTGGGCCAGGTGACCCTTGGTTTAGTAAAGGAGAAATCAGAGCTGAGCTTGGAACTCCTACCATTCAGAAGCTCCTCCAGCCCCTCCCCCTTCACTCTAGCATTAACTGTGAGGCCCATATTCTTTAATAGTATGGAGGCCTGTCTGTCCTCCAGAGCTTTCTATTTTTTTTTTTTATCCTTCCTGATTAATTGCCTCTAGCATTTGTAGGACTGAGGTGCTCACGGTCTCCAAGCAAGCCATGTCCTTTCCAGCTCTCCATGTTCCTAGGAACTTCCCTTTGGTAACATGTCCTCCCTCCCTTCCCTGGGATGAGGGGGGGGGGGGGCTGTTCTTTTCTATTTTTCAGAGTCCAGCTTATCCCTTCTCCCCTCTGTTCTTACCCTTGCACAGTAGCCACCTGCTTGTGTTCCCTCTACTTGACCATCCCTCAGTGTTTATGTGGCCTTCCATGCCCCTGCCCCCTCTGCTATAATGAACTAAGGTTTCTGTCTCCTCCCCTGCAACACATCAGCAGTGAGGAATACCAGCTACCCACCCATGCATAACTTGCAATGTCAGCTTGCCATTCCAGCTACAGCACTAACCAGTTGAAATTAGTTTGACTAGTCAAGTACTTGGTCTCTTCTGAGACAGTTTCCTCTTTGAATAATGGGAGTTGTGTACATCTGATGAGATGGAGCAGGTGCTGGTGAGCTGTCAGCACTGCCACATGTCCCTGAGACCCCAGAGGCAGGAGGCATCTTCAGTCATAGGTCTCTGCAGATAAGCTTGCACCTCTGGAACCAGAACTCCGGTTTCTGTTCAGACCTCTCTTCTCCCAAGGCTGTGCTGGTTTTCCCTCCTCAGCCTGGATTAAGAATGATTGTTGTGAGACTTTCTGGAACATACTGGTGCATTTTTTCAATTTGGGTCATCAACTGACCAACCCTATCCCCATGAACATTTAAAGTTAGGGGTCTCTGAGATTTGACAACAATATGAATCGTCTGAGTGTGATGGCTCATACACTCAGATAACTGTAGTTACTTGTGGAGGGGCAGAAAAAGAAGGCTGCCCGCTGAGCAAATCTGCACAAATATAAACTATAAATTTCTGCACCCCTAACAAGCACAGATATCAGGACGCCCTGTAAAATATTTTGTTAAAGATAACAAAGGCATCCCACAGAGGGTCTGGTGATCGCCATCTATCCTAGATAAGTAGATACCTACAGAAAGCTAGCCCCCAGCAAAACTGATGTCAAGCAAAAGGCTGTTGTAACTGCTGAACTATGCGACATGAACTGCATAAAAGCTGAATAAAAAATAAACGCGGGGCCAGCGGATCAAGAGAAAACCCACTGTGCCCTCCTGCCCAAGAGATCGTCTTGATCATCTTGATTGCAATCCTCAGCCTTTCCCTCAGGCACCGTACCCCTTGCGGCTGGACTGGCACAGTTACTGAACACCTACAGTATGCTGGGTCCTGTCCATTTGATGCTAGGAATATGGTGGAGGAGAATGCAGCTTCAGTCCTACGGGATTTTATAATCATTCCCTCACAATCTTCACAACTTTGGAGAGTCATCATTTTTTCCTCTCTGAGCTTCAAAACCTCTGATATTATCTCTGAGTCTGGTATATAAAGACAAAAATCTGCAACCTGAAAGAAAGTTAAAAGAAACATTCCTTTCCTGTAAAAAGAAGCAGCATTTCTAGGCTGTGATTTCATGTGACTGCTTTTTTCTCAGTGTTTCAGATTCCAGGATTAGGGCTGGGTCTTTATTGGGTATGTTGCTCCACAAAGATGTATGTCATCCTCAAATTCTGATGCTAAGCAGGGTGCTTTCAAGCAGGTAGAGTACCATCTAATTCTGTATTCCTCTTCCTGACCCTTGAGTAGAAGTGAAAGCCTGAGTGGGGGTGGCAGAGGCAATTGGGAACTTTTGTGATTAGGTTCTATCCTGTTTCCTGCCCCTGCTTCCTGTCCACACACAGCCAGGGCGCCCCAGACAACTCCCTACTGATGGACAAAGCCCAGCAGCTCCTGGATCTTCCCTCATCTAGTGCTTTCCTCAGGCTGCAGTGGCTTTTCTCTCCCACTCCTGCTCTAAGGTTCACCTCTCAGAGACCTGCTCAGGGCCGTGTGATCAGACCCCTGTGCAAAACTAATTGTCCCAATGTCTGGATGCTCACACAGCTGTCAGCACAGCTTGATTTCATTCTGCCTGGCCATACAGTTATCATTCTCTTGTACCAGGAGCTATGGGAACTGGCAGGGCCATGTCCAGCTCATCACTGAGACACTTAGTGGTCCACAGACCACCTTGCCTGCCTGTAGCCAGTTGATATTGATGATTGACAGGTGGGACTCCATGCTGCTGTTCTGCCCCAAATCCTGCTCCCCAGGCCTTCACAGGGTCACAGCTCTCGCACATGCTGCTAGAATGCTGCCACCTTTGTAATTGCTAGGAGAAACTCTGTGGGTGCTGGTCCCCTAGCTCTCATAACACCTGCTCTCCTGAGGGGTTAAATCACTGCCACGATGTATCTCCATGACAGGAGACCCTCCTAACAAGTTTGTTGACATAGAACCAACCCATGACCCAGGGACTCATGGCCCAAAGTAATACATCTGTGCTCCAGAAGACCCCACGCATGAAGTTGTGACAGCTGGTGGCCTGGGTGCAGCCCAGATGTCGTGGAGATGCTGTCCCCATGGTGTACCAGTTAAGATGAGCCGGGTACCCTGCTTCTTACTACTTCAGTGACCTCTTGTGGCACAGTGCGTCACTTTCTCATGCTGCATGTCCATGGTAGATTTTCAGGGGGCTCCGTTCCATGTCAACATCCTTAGAGGCCCGGGCTGATGGTGTGTCCCCACCTCAGCCTCACCAGGGACTATGCAGCAATTAAGTGCTCAGACCCAGAGAAGACAGTCCTCAACCCACAGTCCCTCAGGCAGAAAACCCTGAATATGGCCTTTCAGTACCCTCAGAAAAACCTCTCTAGTGTGTACCTGCCAAATCTCACACTCTGTCACGCTCTGGAAAATCAGGTTCATGGAGCTGTGGGAATTGAGTGTCTCTGTGAGTGAGTGTGATTCCATCCCTCCAGAGAGTCAGAATGAGCCCTGCACCAAGAGTGAGGGATCCAATTTCGATTCGTGTCTTTGTTCTAACTGCTCAAGTCCTTGGGTCATGTCTCCTGTGAAATGGAGTCATTTTGCCACCAACTAGGTGGTCAGTCTCTGTTATCTGTAGCCTCAGAAGCATTTCCTCACATCCTTCAGGCAACATCCAAGCCTGAGATCTGACAGACCCTGGGTCACTTGGTTGGGCCAATACTGTGTTACTCCCACTGGCTGATGAACATGTTTAAAACACAGAGTGCTTGCTTCAGGGTGCCATTATTTTCAAGGAAAGCAGAGAGACACAGCAAGGAGCTGCCCTAGAATTTCCCCGAAATGCCTGCATCTGGGGTTTCTGCTGCAGCACCTCCTCCCCGGGGAGCAGAGCTGCTGTGTGGGCTTTGCAGTCAGACTGAACAGGGCCAAGTCCCAGTCCTGTCACTTGCTCAGTTTTTCCTTCTCTGTTTCCTGACCTGTAAGGTGATAGGAATAGTATTTTCCTGTGAGGTTATTTTGCCAACCCGTTGAGATGAGCCATGTTGTTAGCACAGCTGCTGCTTTAAGGTCAGTATTGGTGAGTGTGGCTGAGATTATTAGTAGTATAACAGTCCCTGCCTGCTCCCCACAGCAAAAAAAAAAAAAAAAAAAAAAAAAAAGATTTTATCTTTTCAAAAAGAATTCAGGAAAGAATCAGCATGGTAGATGTGTCTCCTTCCCTCCACACTATGGACCTTATTGTTCATGAGATACCATTAGATTGGGCAGTTGGGGCTGTTTGGCAGCACCTGATCTAAGACTTAGGCAGGGTGGAGTTGTTACCTGCAGACATGCTGTGCAGGGATGGGCTGGAGCTGAAACCCTGAGGAGCATCTCCCAGTCCCCTGCCTCTGAACCTGCTCCTTGCTCTTGGGGACCTAAAAACACCTGCCCAATTAAAAATTCAAATTCTATATTATTTATATAATATAAATATTATAAAACTGTATTTATTTGTATAATAAATAAATAATTTATATAATAAATAAATAAACTTCAAACTCTGTAACTACAAAAGTTTGCAGGGATAGCAACTATGAGATTTCTGATATCCAAGTTCTTAAGAAAGATTGTCCATGAGGGTCCTGTGTGAGGTGAGCTGGGTACAGCAGGGACATTGGACTGACAGTTTAAGAAAGGGAAGTGCTTGCATTTCTGCCCTGCTATCAGAGACCCAAGGGCCATGATCCTTTGCCCTTAGGCCTGGATCCTGGCTGTGAATGCAGGGTCTTCTTCCAGGACTGCTAAGAGAACCTGGATCTATGCCCCATTAAGGAAAGTGTGAAGCTCCATAGTATATGAGCTCAGAGTGCTTGTGAACCACTAAGTCAGGGATTTATCAGGTGGGAGAGTTCTTACAATTTTCCTTTGCTCCTTTCTCTCCATCTTCTTCCCCTTCCTTTCTTTCATGAGAAAGAATGACAACTAACTCCTGTATGTATTTAAAACATAGCTGTAAATATTTTCCCTTTATACAGCATTCTGTTCTTTGGAATTAGTAACAAGAACACAGTGAAACACAGGAAATTCATTACCTATGCTCACATACCAGTGTCCTCTTGCCACCCAGTAGGATACCCCAAACTTGAAATGTTTGGAAGGAACTCATCATCATTCTTTCCCCCACCTACTTCTTTATCTTTCCCATAGTTTGTCTCATTGGGTGCAGTACTGTGCACCCAAATAAACCTAAACCCTTCACATCAACCATTTCTGTCTCATCTCTGCAGCCATCCGTGTTTCTGAAATATTTCTCTATGCCAACCTCTCCATTTTGCTGCTCACCAGCTCAACCTCACAAGGTGCCCTTAGACTGGGTCTTACTCATGTGATCACCAGCAGTCTGCAGCCAGATGATCTTTTGTGTCTCAAGGATGAATAACATTCAATTTAGAAATATTGCACAAGATTGGGTTAATTAAGAAAACAATACTGGGAGGCTGAGACTGGGAATTGCTTGAGTCTAGGGGTTCAAGACCCACCTGGGGCAACATAGTGAGATCTAGGCTCAAAAAATAGCTCGATGTAGTGGCACACGCCTTTATCCCCATTGCCTAGAGGAAACAACTGTTAGATAAGATTTTATCATTGTTTTACAAATTTTTCTGTATATGTACTATTCACATTTCATATATCCTAAGAAAAGTTAAAAAATAGAATTGAAATCATACTGGATGCAATGTCATGTGTTCTAGTTATTTTTTTTTAATTAATTGCATTGTGGGCATTTTCCATCATGAAATGTTCTTCAGTCAAGATCTCTCCTGGATGCATAATGTTCTATCATTGAACTCCACCAGGTTTATTTAAACATTCTCTATAGATATAATTTTATTACTAAAAAATGACTCCATGATCAATATCGTAATTATCAATATCGTTACTCAAACATAAAATAATCGTTTGAGTGAACATCTAATTATTTTCTTTGACTAAATCTGTAGGAGTAGAGGTACAATATCAGAGAGTCTTGACATTCTTAAGGACCTTAATTCATACTTTCAATTTATTTTCTAAGAGTTCGTATAATTTATTTCCTTCTCCATCAGCAGGCTATAACATTACCCATTTCACTATAGCTTAGCTAACAATAGATATTTAAAAATTCTTCTTCATAGACAATCAATGACCTTTCTAAAGGCAAATCTGACTATAAATCTCCAATGCCCTTGGGATAAAGTGCAAATTCCGATAATGGAACCTTGGACCACAAGGTGGCAGTTTCCTCTGATTGAGTCTTCCCTGACCTGTGAGGCTGTGCTCCTCTTCTGTTTGCCTATGTTCTGAGCAACAGCAGGAGCAGGAAGCATCATGGGTTGGGTGCAGGGGGGATCTGAGGGCTCAACAAGGGCACTGCTTACTAATGGCTGAGGCCAGGACAGCTAGATTGCTGCTGGGAGGCCTTGCCAGCTCTCCCAAAATACAGACAGTGCCTATGAGGTCAGTGGGGCCAAAGAATGGAGATGCTCTGTGAATCTGGGTCCACTGCCACTGTGTGTTCACTGAGCTCTCAGAAAGGAAAGGGGGAAGAAGCTGAGCACCAGGAAAGAACAGTCATGGTGGAATCCCAGGGGGTGGAGTGAGGAGGGGCAGAGAGGTCTCCCCAGCCAGGTGAGACCTGGATACTAGACAGAGTCTGCTGCTGCTGCTGCTGCTATTCAGGGAAGGTAGGGGAACCCAGGCCCTGGACTACTTGGGGTGATCAGTGTCCCTGTGGTCCCCAGGGATCAGTGTTCCCAGGTTTGGAAATCTTGGGCTCAAGAGTTCATCACTGCCTCTGTTGCTTCCCAGGACGGCCAGGTCCTGCCTGTCATCTGTGAACGCCGTCTCAGCTCTGCTCAGAGTTGGGACAGACTTCCAGGTTCTGCCATGATCACTGCTAATTCATCTTGTTCATTTGAGAAAGTTGTGTGGGGCCTAGGGTTGAACAGGACTGGATACTAGGCCAGAGTGAAATCCAGCACACCCTACTTTTAATAGGAACACTTAAAATAAAGCAGGAGGAACAGGAGAGGCGTCAATTATGGATGCTTCCTGGTGGAGGTAGCACTTGAGTTGGGTCTTGAGAGTCAGGCAGTCTTTTTGCACATGGAACTATGTACCGGGAGGTGGGGGGGCTGTTTCAAGGAAAGAACTCAGATCTGGGTAGTGCAGGCAGCACTGAGCTCACACTGGGCTGCTGTGTCCCTGGAGGAGGGGCCTTGTAGGGTCGAAGGCTGGGACCTGGTCACGCCAGCTTGTGAGAATTTGGAATGTTCTCTTTGTCCTGAGAGCAGCGAGGAGTCATTTCGGGCTTCTAATCAGGAGAGTGAATCATCACACAGAGAGGGGCTTCCTTTGGATACCCCTTGGAGGAAACATAGGAAGAAGGAATGACCGAAATCTTGGCAGAACAGGAGAGGGCAACTTCCCTGTGCCTCTGCAAGTGTCTCTCTTTGCCTCCCTTCCCTAGTAAACCTGTACTTTTAAAATATAAAGAAATAAAGCCGGGCACAGTGGCTCGTGCCTGTAAGCTTCAGCCTATGAAGCGGCCGGGGCTAGGGATCATGGTTTGAGTCCCGCCAGGGGCTTGTAACGAGACCTAGTTCCAAAAATATAGCTGGGTGTGGTGGTGCGCGTCTGTAATCCCAGCTACCTGGGAAGCTGAGGCTGGGGATTGCTTGAGTCTGGGGTACCCCGGGTAATGAGAGCCTGTGGTTCCATGAGCAAAAATAGTGAGACCTAGTCTCAAAATAAAATAAAATAAAATAAAATGTAAGGAAATAAAAATTTTTAAAGACTCAAGTCTTGAGGTCATCCAAGCAGTGTGTGAAGACACAGGAGTGGCCACTGGGAGGCGCCCCAGAGCAGTGGCCGTGGCCCAGAGCAGCAGCAGAAGCCTGTGGGCCATGTGTAGGGAGGGTCTGTGAGACTTGGCACTGCCTTTTCTGAGACAAAGACCCACCTTTCCCTCACTGTTGGCTCCCAAAGACCTGGCCTGCTAACTGGCAAAGCCTGGCCTCCTTCACCTGAAAGTCCATCTACTGCCCCAAGCCTTCTTGGCAGCTTCCTTCCAGCTTCTGATTTCTCAGGCTATAGATGATGATCGGGTTCAGCATGGGTGTGACCAGTGTAGATGACTATGACAACCTCATCAGAGACGTGGGCCTCTGTGTTCTAGGGTTTCATGTACATGAAGATGGTGGTGCCATGGAAAAGCAGCACTGTAGCCAGGTGTGCCAAGCAGGTGGAGGAGGCTCTGTGGCACCTAATGGCTAAGGGCACCCTCAAGCTGGCAGCCAGGAGGAGCATATGGGACAGGCAGATGAATGTCAGAGGCACAGGAAGAAGCAGGATGGCACCCACCAGCCAAAGAGCCTCATCAAGAGAGGTGTCACAACAGGCCAGCTTCAGCACAGCTTTACCTCACAGGTAAAGTAGCTGACCGTATGGTGGCCACAGAAGGCCAGGCCTTATGGTGATGGCATCTCCATTGCTGACTTGAAGAGACGGAAGACCCAGGCGGCTCCTGCCAGCAGCAAACAGAACCAGTGACTTCTGAGCCCAGGTGGCTGGCAAGTGGCCTGGCAGTGACTGAGGGCCACAACAGTGAGCCCACGAACAGGCTCAGACAAAGTCAGCAAAGGGGAGGGCCTTGAAGGCGGATGGGAGGTGGACCAGCATCAGGGGTACAGACGTGAACAAGTAGCGGATGTCTGGGAAGGAGAGGTTGTCCAGGAAGAAGAACATGGGTATGTGCACATCCAGCATGAGCACCATCATGGTGGTCACGTTCCCCAGCAGGGTCACCAGGTATGAACAGGCTCAGACAAAGTCAGCAAAGGGGAGGGCCTTGAAGGCGGATGGGAGGTGGACCAGCATCAGGGGTACAGACGTGAACAAGTAG